>OX595991.1:2568279-2847788 GCA_951394045.1 Nitzschia sp. DOCU1
CGATTTTACAAAAGAGGAGATTGAGACACTTTGGATGACACTACCAGATTATCTCATGATAAAGGCTGTTGTAAAGTCGACTGTGGCGATGATGATGAAGGGCGAAAGCATGGACTCGGAGGAATGGTGCGCTAGAGGGCTCGAAGCACGCACCAGAACGGGGGCGAAGGAACGGAACTGTGCCAAGCTTCGGACGCGATCAGCTGTGTTGAACGAGCAGGATATGCAGCGAGAGGAAGGCTTTGAAGACCCAGAATTTATCGCCATGGCTTGTATGGAAGCATCCGAAGCTAGCCGAGCGTGCGCTCGAGCGAGGGGAACTCAAGATGAGCTTTCTGTTCAGCATTATCTAGCCGATGTTAGGCCCATGTCCGCTATTTACCAACAAAGGTCTCATTCTGCTGGCGCTCTCTAGTTACTGTCTTTGGGCAGGCTAAAGAAGGCGCATTGCGTGGACTTTGAACTGCTGTCAACACAAACAGACAATTGAAGCAAATGAACAAAACTCTTATCCATCGTTGAAACTACAACGGCTGGCAGTTTTGATTCGAACTAGTGTAAATAATAAAATACCTTGCAGCTTGCATCAGAGTAAACTTGTTGGTTGTCACATCCTTTACGTGGATGCAGTGAGTGCTCGAACTATATCTACTGTTGCTGCATCGATCGCACTCGGTATTGTAAGAAATAGGATAGATACCCCCAGCAACCACGTGATCTTTGCAACAGTTTTACTCTTATGAATGTGGCTTAGAGTGACTGCTCGTCTACGGTATCGCTACAACTAGAAAGACTATGATATGCGAGACGAGGAGGCATCCCCGAGCTATGGCTGCCAGGCCACAAAATACTCGCGGACCGCCGCACGGCTCACACGGAACCTAGGTGACATGTTCTTCTCCTCTACTAACATTTCACAGAAGAAAGGTCGTGGTACTATGGATGTTTTCATTGTTGAGACTTCCACCTGTAGTAGTTGCTTTGCCCGCTGATCGCATTTTGTAGCTTCAATTTACATTAGGCCCAACCTCCAAAACATGCGACATCCCAGTTCTCGTTGCACCACGCACGAGGGAACGAATGGAAAATGTCCCGTCAAGAACCAGGTTCGTGAAATCACGGGTCATTGCATGTAACGGGTGTGAGACTTTGTGATGAGGAACACGATACCCGCTGGATAAGGGAATGTTGGCATCGGGCATATGTAAGTCGAACTCGTTTGACATTTCGAGCAAGATCAAATAATTTCATCCCACCACAAAATATTTCCCCACCGCCAGAACCACATCATCAACGACCGCCCATTTGCGCCTTCAGACTCTCTTCTCTTTCTCTTGATAACCGCAGTTGGCATTTGTGTGGCAACAATTAGCTTTTATCATTTCGGAGATACCTATTCTTGTCCTACCGGTAGTTACTTTTACCGGGTGTAATTGTCGAACCAATTGGGGGGTCAGGCGTTTCCAGCACCACGAACTCATATATCAAATAGCAACGATGGGGCCGCTTGCTGACCACGACCGTGAACGCTTCGACCTGAAATTCGATGCTTTCCTCAAGCCAAATAAGTCGTTCAACGAGGATCACGGCAAACTGCGACTGGCCGTGCGCTTCTTCGAGTGTGATCAGGCGTACAGAGAGATCCGATCTCGTCACGAGTTCTCCCAGGAAGAACTCGAAAACACGTGGTATTCTGCAGAGGATTATCGCTACATCAAAGCAGTGAACACCGCCACCGTGCAAATGATGTCTTGCAGTAGCTATTTGGACCCTGAAATTTACTGTCCGCGAGGATTGGTGAGTGAGGAGTTTCGGTGCAAAAATGACCGAACGTGCGTACGTTTTTTGTTCTATCATTAACATTTCATGTGTTGCGTTCAGGAATGCCGGACGGCTGAAGGGTGGCAGCAACGACTGGATAACAAGCGAAAAACTCGAGCTGCAGTTCTTCGAGAGCAAGAGATTCAAAAGTCTGAAGGTGTCTATGATGCGGATATGTTTGAGGAAGTCTCCCGAGAAACGTCCGATGTCGCTAAAGTGCAAGCGCTCGAGCGTGCCCGGCAAGACGAGGCGGACGGCCGCAAACAAGACGATGATACAGAGAGCTACAAAATGGAAGACATCAGCATTGACTTGACCTATTTCTCCTTCTTCTCAGTCTAGGCCACTCGGGGAGGCAGTGACTTGGGAGCAAGCCCGGCGGAGCATGGGTCGGACTTTAGATTGCTATTCAATCTTGCTTCACATCCCCGCCTCGAGGCAGTGTCCGTTTGATGAGCTGTTTGGTTTGCCGAGAGTACGAGTATCTGACTCGATCTTTTGGCTTGACGGCCCAGAACCCGTACAAAGGTCTTTTTCGTCTCAATTCTACTTCTTCCTAGAAGCATGGACACTGTCGATTAAACCTATTTGCTGAACGGCGAATCGAGCCTATGAGAAGTAGTCTGTAATCTACCAAAATGTAAGGTCGCGTTTTGGGTAATAGATGTCTCGTGACGTTGGGATGACGTTAGAGCAAAGTTTAAAAGCAACTGCCATAGCACTATGGTTATGGTTATGGGTCACCTTTGTCAGTCGTCGCAGGTTCGACAACGAAGTAGCAGGGAGGAGCAGCCACCGTGCCGCTTCCTGGACTCTAAGAATTTAGAAACCAGTAGTAGATTACAAAAGGTATTGCTAACCCAATCCTCGCATATAGCATAAGGATGTTCATCGAAGCTCTACTAACATTTCTGCTAAGAATAGTATACGTATCATAGAGTCTACAGTACAGCCAGAGTTGGTGTTTGTGCGATGCAAAGCTGCCCGACGTCCAGGTAGGAGTCTCCCTACCTGGTACGTCTACCACACCATCTTTCCTTGGGATGCAGATCTGCTGATCGTGCGTGGTCCTACTAGTCGTATAATGTTCGATTGTCTGTGTCTTGAGCTTTGTTCTCGTTTTCATTCCCGTTATTCCTCCTTCTCCGTTGTGGGACCGGGTAGTGAAGGGGTAACCCGACGAGTGGTGGGAACAGAGAGTCAGTCAAAGAGGCGCGGGAAAGACCGTGTGCTTCCGCTTTCCGCGCGCGGGAACCCAAAAGCGCGCTTGGACTTTTGGACATTTCCGAAAAACCCCACGCACGCACGCCACGCCTTTGGAGATTTGGCGACAGTGACTTGGCGCACCTGGCAGCAGGCCGTTTCCTTTCAATTCTTGGTAATTAAGTGCTTCGACAATCTTTGCATGTGCATCATGAGTACTATGGGAATTTCCGGCGTTTGAAGGATTCTTCAACGTCAACTCACTCGTACTCCTTCCACGATGCGAGCTATTTATCAGGGGCGTGACGTCTGATCGGAAATTTCAACGCATACTCCGACGAAAAAGCCCGCCGGCTGTCCACGAACCTGACAAAAGAACGATAGTACTCCTCACATCATTCACCAAAAAGTAAAGCACGCTTCCGAGACTTCCAATGGAGAAGAGCAGAAACCTCTTGTCTGTGTGAGCCATTCCAATTTCCCTTTCACTACCAGACACACAATTCCGCAACGATTATAAAAAGTTTCCCCACCATGCCTCCTTTGAACAGACTCCTTGAAGGCCAAGAAAACAATCTATGGCGTTATCAGGCATCACAACAAAATGAAACGAGCAGAGGGAGTTACACCGCGCTATCGGAAAGTCCTCTCAAAGTTACTGTCGGGCCGACGTTAGCGTCGCCGATCGTTCGTTTCAGCACCGAAGTCACAAGTTTCTCTACAATATGTCGTGGCGACTATTCTGACCAGGAGATTGAAAATTGCTGGTATACGGCAAGCGAATATGCTAGTTTTCGCCAAGATGTTTGCAACTGTGTGTACCTTTGCAAGATTGAACCGAGCCGCATCGATGAAGTTGAGTACACGATGAGAGGCGTAGAGCATCGCACCGAGGAAGGGGCGATCCGAAGGTACACGCTGCGATCTCGGGGAAAGTCCAGCGTTCTGGATGAGCAAGACTTTCAGGATGGTATCGGGGAATCAAGTGTACAAGCCATTGCGGACATCTATTCCCGCGCTGCTAGTGATGCTGTATACGATGCCCTTAACTTTGCCGCCATGGATCAACTGGAAGCTGAACGTCACCAACATGAAGTTATTTCCGAGGAGATCTTCAGTGATGACTGGATTAGCTCCATCTCGACAGCCGAACTTGATGCGCCAGCATGCGAAGTCTTTGAAGGGGATATGGGTTTCCTCGAGGAGGTTTCGGGATTTGATGATGCTTGGCTCCGGGACATCGCTGTTGAAGCGTAGTGGTTGCCTTGTCATGGACCGGCTTTTGATGGGGGTAATTTTTGCTTATCTTTCCCTGGCCGAAATGGATGCAGTGTTCAGAGAGCCTTAAGTCTCTGCTTCATCGGTCAATAGCTTAGAGGATTAATAACGACTTATTAGCACGAATGAAACAAACAACCTCATTTAGGAAGAAGGGACCCATTATCGTGTTGCCCACCTTGTAGCAAGACAATGCTCTCCCTTCAGTATTGTACGATTTGTCCGTCCCGCCACCTTAACTCGTTTCGTCCTCGGAGCCTCCCTCAACCCAAAGGGCGGTAACCTAGCTCGTTCATCGTGAGGCATCGAGAGACAGTTATCATGTCATCATCGTTCCAAGCACATTGCAGAGCACCAGAGATGAACGCAGCGAAGATTTGAACTCCAGCTACAGGAAACGCAATTTATGTGCTTCCGCTTTTCGGCTCCAGGTGCTGGTGTAGGATCGAGGGCAGGATGGCAGCGCAGCAGTACAAACGCCTTGGCGTGTTAACGGCACTTTCGTGTTGTAGTTCAACGATCCAGCACGCGAATCGGTGGTCGCTCAGAACAATTTCTCCACCGAGAACAAGTGCAGCAACCATGAACTTCACGGATACGCCTCGTCTGCTTCAGTTTGTCGCTTCGTAGTAGAGGCTACCACTAGTTGTTCTACAACTAGCGTGACTGCAGGAGTGAGCCTTCCTAGTGTTGAGCCAACGGAGCGTCTTTTTTCTACCACGCCCGAGAGTAGTGCTCGACTCTAGGACTTTTATAACAAGTCAGTGCATGGAAACTGAACGGTGTTTCGGCTGTATGGCAAAAAAGAAGTAGCGACAGTTGGCTACTATGATACAACAGAAGCCTTTTGACCTGGCGGGTGCGACTGTGCTTGGTCATGGCTCACTCCGACAGCTGCTGATCTTGTCCCATCTCAATAATGGACCGAATTTTGTCAACATCGATGCTCTTTGAGATCGACAAAGGCACCAAGGTTTGTTGTCTGATCGGCACGTCCATCCTGCGCAGCGGAAACTGGCACTCAACTCACATGGACGATGAGAAGCGGGGGCGCTCAAACTACACGTGTCAGAGGTTCGTTCTTCTGGGCAGTTTGCTTCGTTCCGTGCATCATGATATGGCCTTGTATCATATCGTATGTCACTGTTATGGAGCCAAACATGAAGACAGAAGAGCGACGAAGTGATGCTCGAAGCGTTCCCCAAGAGTCATCCAAAGTCGCTTCGTTCAAGAAAAGTATCAAAATATGAGACGTGGGTTGCAAGGTTCTCGTCTCATGAGGATATATGACGCCAAAAGAATTTGAAACGCGCCGTCTCTAGCACAACTATCGAGAATCAAGACCGAATGCCCATATATCTGGGATTTGATGCATAGAGGTCGAATTCTACCTATTGCATTTTCATCTATGCCCGATCCTTCGAATGACCCAATCGCAATCAATTATGCATTTTACTAAGCCTTTCGTTTTGAGAAACGTTGAAGGGACTTATTTATTTATCGTTGGGGGCACTTTTGTATCCGCCATTCGAGAGGTCTGATGCCACTCTTGCTTTTGGTGTGGTGCTTTTTATCGCCCTTTTCTCCTTGGCTTATCGCTCACTCGGAACCACGTCAAAACAATGCAAAAACAAGTTCTCATAAAAACGTACCTTCAGCAAGTCGCACACTCAAGTCCACAACAACGATGAGACTGTTGCATCATTCAGATAAAATGGAGATTACGATCCCCGAAGAAGTATCGCTGCGAATGCGCCCACGCCAAGTGGATCTTGCTGACGACGATGATGCCTCAATCACGTCAGAAATCTCGCTAGACTTCTTGGCCAAGGATCGTGAAGACGCACGAACGGCAGGTACACAGACGTCCTCTTCCAATGGTTGGAGTCCTGACGGTTCAGACTACAGTCTGGATGTTTTACTTCGAAAAGATGAAGAAGAGCAGTCGGCATCTGAATCGGCGAAGGAAAGCTTGATGACCTCGGACTATTCCCTGAATATCCGCCTGTCCAGGTCCCAGCACTCTTTAAAGGCCTCGCAGTCGTCCTTGGGTGCCGTCCCGCAAAATCTGGGAGCATCGCATCACTCAATTGATACGTTCGCCACAACTCGCACCACCAAATCGGCTGAGACCGATCTCACGACAGAAACAACCGCTGTTTTACCCAAGACCCAGACACGAAAAGTCAGCTTCTTTCCGCGAGTCCGGATTATGCGTGTAACCAATCGCAAAGACTTGCTCAAGGCTCAGATCAAGCGCACTTGGTACAGCCGAGACGAATTCAAAGACATTCGAACAGAGTGTTTCGATACTATCAAAATGATGAAGGAAGGAACTGTCAACGAAGAAGAGGGCTGGTGCTCTTTGGGACTCGAGTACAAAACTGCCCAAAACTACAAGGCCCGCCAACGAAATAAGGTGGAAGTCCGACAGGTTGTCTTTGAGGAACAGCAGTTTCAACGTGAAAACGAAATGCCTGATCCTGAATGGATTGCTCGAGTGTCTCGTGAACAAAGTAGAACATGTGTAGAGGGTGCGTTGGAGTGTGCGCGGAAAGTAGAACAAGAGGCTAATGAGTACTTGGGGCTCAATGATCGGTACAGCAATGGGTCCATCTTCTGCTAGTTCGTACGGGGACAACGGGCAACCTATTAAAGAAATTTAAGATAGAAAGCTTAGAAGATGACTTACTCAAAAGTTACTCATAGGGCTGAATGTCGTGTATTTACGTAAACCTCTCGACGAATGGTGTGACTACAGCGGGGCCGTCACAACCCAGCGGGTCATCTTGAAGCGGTGAAAGATGGCCCGGAAAAGATTGCAGTTCGTCTGCTTCGGCGTTTGTCCCACGGCTTGTATTAGAGCTTGTTGCTCCGAGCCAACGTGTTTGGCTTGCAATAACGACAAAAACGGTTCCTGCACCTGGGGTGTTCAACCACCTCTCGATAAATGCAACGTTACATGTGAAACAGAGAATGTTCTTCTTTACATACGGTATTGCTAATGCTTAATTCGACTCCCAGTGAATTGAATGAAACGTTCAACAGCAGGATGGTGCAGCATTCGACCCGTGACAGTGTCACTATCATGATTCAAAAAGGTAGCGCATAGCATCTTCAGCGTCACTTCTAGCAAGATTCCGTGCCTTAAGGAGTGCAGGCTGTGAACAGTCTTTGTACACTTTGGCCACTAGGCCATCGTCCCATTTCCCTTCCTGACTAACTTGGTGAGCAATTTGGTGTAGAATTAGCTGCTGAACAAAGGCATTGGACTCGGCCCTTGCCACGAGGCTATCAAGGTTGTTCAGGCCACGCGAGCAAAGAACTTCGTCGTCCAATAGGTGACTCGTTGTGTCGTTGCTCATTGCGGCCTCCGTCAATTCGATTTCATCGATGAGCTCGGCGTAGTCGTCGTCGCTCATCCATGTCGCCTGGAATTCTTCTAGCGATAGCTCGCTTCGACAGGGGATGCTCGAAATTTTATCGTCATCCGAGAACCGCACTCGTCCATTTCTGCGTTTCGCACCAGACGAAGGCAGCTCATCGAGAGGACCATTATCATCCACGTCACTTTCCATGAGCAAACTGCTAGCGTAGCTCTCCCCGAGGTCCACGAGGGCGCCGCAGGATGAGGATTCATATTCACCTTGTCGGTGAAGCAGGGTATTGCATGACGGAGCCATTGGAGCAGATGTGAGAAATAGTTTCATGTGTGTTTATCAACAAAATGTATGTCGCTTCTAACACAAAAGCGGTTTGCGGGTAGGATATGCGGCAAATGATGGCGTTGGGAGCACCGGCAGGGCGCATCTTCCGGTAGCAATCTTGCAGATGGTCTCATTTTGCTTACCGGGTTCGTAGTTGACAACCTGTTTCCTTCGAGGCTCCCAAAAGGGAGCGAGCATCTCATTCGCTGTTACATTCTCTCGACGTCTTGTCAGACAATAATATATGCCCATGACATGTAGTCCGACGGGAGGCGATTGTCGAGAACAACAATAAAACAGCATAGAACTACCATTGGCCTATGTAATGTAGACGAGGCCTTCTAAACTTCTCCTGAATTCTTGGCCCTTTAAGATATCTTAATAAGTTTACCTTTCTGATATTTATGAAAAGCAGTTGAACCCAAAAATGTCGATTGTGGCACTCTTCAAGATATCTCAATAAGTTTACCTTTTCTTATATTTATGAAAAGCAGTTGAACCCGGAAATGTCGATTGTGGCACTCCGAGTTCAAAGCCACACCCGCCCATAGTAAAACTGTGTCCGACGACTCACTCATTGAAGTTCTCACCCCAATCGACGTTATTCACATTCGTATATACGCTTCTAGGTACGCATATTACTTTGGTGTGTTTCTTTACAGTAGAAGAAAAGTGGAGGACGGCCGAGCGACGACCAAGTAGTAAGGTACACTACTAACGATAATATTTACTACTACTTAAAAATATTTGGTCAATGCAGCGAAGACTATCATAGTATTAGCAGCTCAAGCTTAGATAGCCGCGTATCCTAGCTAGCTACCGGTAGTAGTACATTACTTCCGGTGACTTGTTTTGCTAGCGGCTATCATAGCTGGTGGCAAGCTGATCTCTTTCTGTAGTAAGGGTCAAGCAAGCAAGAGCAACGTTCATGCGTCAGATGAATGAGATTGGACAAGGTTGGAGACGTGTCGAAGTATCTCCAAAGCCGTCTCGCGGAATCTATTTTCTCTGCTTGCGTGGCGATAGTTTTCAATGCCAACCAAGATTGACCAGCCCTGTCTGTCGCGAATGTCTCTGATAAACAAAGCTCCCGATCTGTGTACAAGTTGCCGCGAGGGAATGCTTCGCACTTTTCCGTTTCGATATCTAGGGAAGTCGAATTCGTGACTGTTTTCTATGCAGTCAAGAACCTGCCCCTGCGTAAAGCGGATGCCATCGTCAAGAAAGTCCATCGTCTTCAATTCCTCTTGCATTTTTTCGGTTAATTCATTGCTCCTCAGAGTAAAGAACGTCGGCACAGCGAACTGAAATAAAGCACCAGACAAAATTAGAACAAGTCGTCTCCAGACTTGGCCTTCCGCTTCGAGTTCTACTTACAGTGTGAAGAAACAAGTCTCTTGAAATTGTGGTCTGTGGAAAACTAATCAGCTGTAGCCCGAATTGAGCACACCGGCGATGGAGTAGCTGAACTTGTGTTTCCACTTTCGCTGAGCTGGCCACGAGCCAATTAAACATGATTCTGTAAGAGCTTGCCGTGTTGAATGTCGAGCCTACAGCAATTTCCATCCATTCGAAGGGGTCACGTTTCCCCTTTCGAAGCGGTATTGTGAACTTAACCATCGAATCCTCGGTGGTGCGCCTGACTTTGAAAATGTCGTCTACCACCACTTTCGCGTCCGCGCTTGATACGATCTTCACATTCAAGGGCGTCTCTGCTACGTCCTTCTCCCGTAATTTCCCCAAGTACTCCAAGAGACGTTGGAATCGCGAAACGTATTCCTGCTCGGCCCCGGGATCTTTGAACGCCTCGGGTATGAGGCCGAACATAACACGCCTAAAACGCATGCCTACCTCCAGTTGTCGGTCTTCTTCGCCGCAAATCAGGTTGTCCACTTTGTTCCATTTGTAGGGTTCCGCATATTTCTTGAATGTCTGTACGGACTGAGCGTATCCCTTGTGTGACGATCGGAAAGGTGAGAAATAAGAATAGGCGGATTACGACGAAGTTTACCACTGTTCATACCTGAGCAACTCTCGAATACACCATAAAACGGTAATGGTAGATATTGATGGGATCGTTGTGGGCGCTCTTCCTGTTGTAATGAACTATTTCAATGGTGTCCGAGCTTGGATCGTAACTCAAAATTTGTATTCTTGACCAGAGGTGAGAATCGTCAATGTTGAGTTCAACTTGAGGAAGGAGACTGTGTAACGTACCGATGTCCCATTGAAAGATAGTGCTTTATCGTCCCCGTTGTATCGTGTTTTATCGTCGGTAAGGAAGGGACGAAGGGATCACGGCGGCCACTGGAAACTCTGCTTTTGTTCTTGTTTCTCCCTTTGGGGTCGCGCAGACAAAAATGTGAGAGTTACAAGTGATGGGCAACATGTTGAGGGACACTTTCGTTGACCTACCCAGCCTCGGTTGCTCCGGTCGATTTTCGCTTTCTTTGACGGCGGCATCAGTCACGATTTGAAAGTCTTGCGCAACCCTTTGTCGAACCATCTCCATCATCAAATCAGCATGACTAGAATAGTGCTTGTTTTCGATCCCACCAAGCGTCACAGTATATGGATTGAATTGAAAGGTCCCCTCATCCCGTAGTTCTTGCGGCGACGGGAAGTAGTCCACGGACAGCGGTAAAATGGCAGGCGCTGTCAGACTGTTCCAGATGGGACCTGAGTGCCTCTTGAATTCAACTTCTCCGACCGGGAAGACATGACTCCATCTTCGTCGGTTGTGCGATCGCTTGGCGAGCACTTCATCTTCGTCGCTCTGGCGAAATGGGTTACATGCTTTTTGTTGGCGCAGCGACTGTTTCCCGCTGGTGCCGCTTGTCTCTCGGGTTGCCAATTTCTTCGAACGGATCCCCGTGCTCGATGGGCTTGTCGGCCGGCCTGGTTGCTTTTTGTTTACGATACCTCCACTTGGGGGGCTGCCAGCGCGAACGTCTTTGTTTGAAGTTCGAGTCGGTCGCAGTTGTCTTATAGGACCAGAAGTTGGTGGGCTACCCGTCGCAAAGATGCCTTGCTGCCCTCGGCTGCCTCCAATAGGCGAATTTCGGGAACTCAAGCGAATGCCAGATGATGGAGGGCTGCGTGCTATTGGACGAAGAAGGTGTCTTGAACCATCGGGTTGGCCCTAGTTGTTGACGAAAGGTTAGTCTCAATAGGTCGCATACAAATCTTTCCACATACTAAGCGAGCTAATCCACTTACGATCGGGTTTAGGTAATGCTCGTAGTTGCTCCCGGAAAAAATTCCCAATGGCCCAAAGTTTTCGCGAGATAGGGACGATTGACTGTCCATTCCCAATGAACGATGTGGTACATGACCAGGACATCGCTCTAAGTTGAAGGTGCTTGGTGGGGGGTCCAAGGCGTTTGGATGCTGATTTGGAAGGCTTAGCATCGAAGGAAGTAACATGGGTGAAATCCCCATTACATTTCGTTCCTGAATTTGCGCCATGTTCGGGAAAAGCGGTGACTGGGCGCGTGCGCGTTCTTTCCCGCCGTTTCGTCCTGAAGTTGAAAGAAAGCTCCCACTTGCCCGCCGAGTCAGGAGTGTGTTGGGCTGCCCTTCTTTCGGAGTTGCACTGCTGTACTGAGAAAGGGCAGCGCCAAGTCCCCCGGACGGAGCTTGGCCTTTTCTGCTTGAAGCAATGGTTACTTCTGACTCTACGTGTTGAATCGATTCCGGTCTTATGACGTTGATGTCACCCATCACTGTCATCTTTTTGCTTATTGGCGCCCAAACGTTTTCATCATGAGCATCCATCAATTTCCTTAAAGTTTCAATATGTTTGTCCTGTTTGGATTGCTGCGACATCGCTGTATCATGATCCGCTTGGTTCCAGTCCGCGTCACCACCGCCAGGAGAGGCATGCCCTCCGGAGCTTTTGTCGGTCCCAACTGAAACATAGTCATCGGCCACACCAGAGTCGCCCTCGGTCAATAAGTTTATATTGAGATTGTCAAATTCAAGAGATGGCGATCGTTGAATTTGGAAGGCACTTCTCGAAACAATCGGTGATTCGTAGTGATCCCAAAGAACCCTGTCATAGGACATCCCGAACAAACTTGAAACATGGCTCATAAAACTCGACGCGTTGGACCCGCTTTCACTATCATCCGTCCTTTCCATAGCCGGCTCGATAGGGGATCGCCGCGATATTGGGCTGTCGCTACGTGGCGATTTTCGCTTTGCTCTGATCGGAAACTCGTTGAAATGTACAGTACCCCACTCACGTAATGGGATGTGCTTGTTTTGGTCAGAAATGAATTCCCACTTTGATGCAGTCGGCGTTCCTGTTGACGTAGCCTTTTCTTGCTCCTCAACAAAGTGGTGGAGTTTCAAAATCGAAATCAAAGCAGACGGCAACCTCATTCCAGAAACTCTTGGTCTACAAGCCTCGAGAATATCTCTGAAGTCTCTCCCAGAAATCAGTTGCCTTTCTTGCTGGGACTTCGCCTTCCCAGGTGTTGCTGCCTTGTTCCCCAACGCCGAAAATGTTGATGAAGGCGATTTTGATTTGAAGGTTGGCGAGCCAGTATGATGGGCAACAATTGCATCAGCTTTAGGACGAAGAAACCCGTTCGGGCCCAGTTCAAATGAGTCCAAACCGTCTTGCTTCACAGTCGGCGATACCAAGTCTTCGTGGTGAATATGGTCACCCAGTTGATGCTCCTCTCGGTCGTAGCTCACAAACGAAAGGTGCATCCAATGTGGGACCTCGTAGTATGTCTCGCTCGTATCGACTCCCTGCGTTTCTACGGTTCGGAACTCATTCTTTAATGGCTCGTCCAAATTAGCACAACGATCATCATCCACCGTTCATTTATCGAGACATTTGACTTACATTATAAAGGAAGAAGGGAGCAATGTGAAGCGGTGGCAAGCCCAAACTTAGCATGTCGCTCCCGATACCATTGTCCATCATCCTTTGGTAAGTGATACCGGCGAGTTCTTTGTCCACTTCAAAGACGCCGCATCCGGGTGACACCACAACAATAGAATTCCCAGTACGATAAAGATCACGATCAAGAAAGTGGAATTGCATGATATTTAGGGTAACGTTGACAGCTTCCAGCACATTACCTTGGCTTGCATTCGAAGGGCGACGGTCAGTCAGGTTCCAGCGCAACTCCAGGGGATACTTCACAAACTCTTCCTTAATGCGGACGATCAAACTTTCCCATTCTGTACAAGTCTCATTTTCAATCACGGGTTTGTAGTGGTCCTGGGAGTGAGGTAGAAGTTAGAGCGAGTTTTGACGGCGGGAAGGGCATAGGTTTCAGAAAAAATCCTACCTCGTACGAGCGACCATAGACGTCCTTGCAGTTCAATGGAGACTTCTGTCCATTGCTCAAGAAGGTACGGCTGAAGAAAATGACAGTCAAAGAATGAGTCACTTCCAGAGCTTTCCATTTTTGGAAAAGCTTGTATAGAAAACGAATCCACTGGTCGAAGTAGATCTCACAAATGGTTTCCGGCGTACCCTTGTGAGCGTAGGGCGAGGAATAATCCCACATTTCACTCGAAAGTTGCACGAGCCAAGTGATACGAGCTGATCGACTTCGAAAAGTAATCATGGTTTTCTCGGTTACAATCCCTGATTTTGCCGCATTGTTGCCGTGACGGATCTCTAAAGCGTGAGCTTTGATCTGACGAGTCTTTTCGGTTAGGCGCTGCCCTTCGTAGATCCAGCTACCCTGTAGACATTGTTGGAATAAGTGCATATCTCCTCGACTGATAAATTGGTCTTTGATTGTCATCACCACGAAGTCTGCACTGACGGCTTTGAGCACCTCATCTTCATCATGCGGGTCAATTTTGTGCACTGTGACCATATCGTAGCTCGACAAGGAATACAAATCGGCCACTTGACGCAACATTGAGATTTGAGTGCGCGTGTTCCCTTTGAGCGATGTAAGTGTCTTGTCTGTGACCAAAAGGACAAAAGATAGACGAAGTTTGTGTGTAGTACTGACTTTGGACCAAGCGTCTCCCCCATGATCTGCTGTGTCCTCGTCATGACTATCCATGTGTTGAATGCCCGCTTCAATAATATCAAGATGATGCGTATCCATGGTCATATCTGATATTTGCCGAGTGTGCCCGCGAGTCAACTTGGGGGACACCGTGAGCGCTCCAGCCGCCGATGGAATTCGACGATGAAGAGTGGGCGGCTTGAGTATTGAAGTAGTAGTCGTTGAGTTCGGAGCTTTACTCGCGCCAGCCACCGGAGTCCCAGGGTAGTCCGTAGTACTTGCTCTAGCTCTCGGAAAAACAGGAGGAAGGGAAGAGGTCGTGGCAACGGTTTTCGCAGGCGGGGGTGGGTCGACGCTTCCATTGTCAATGTCACCACTAGCAGTACTTTCCGCGGCGACGCTTGCTTGGTCCCCCTTCCCTGCAGCAATGGAATTATTCCCCGAGTTCGGCGTAGTTGTACCACCCCCAGTGCTGGAGGCGGCTACTGATGCCGCCTCGTCTTCGGCGGCCTCTTCCAATGGATCTTTCATGGAAACGGCCAAAGCGTCTGTTCGTGGTCTCAAGGAAGTGCCGCCGCCTGTCCCGGATGACATCGGTGCAGGTCCTCCGTTCGACAATACATTAATAGCTGTTGATACGTTCGTTGTGCTTGGAGTCGGAAATTCGACTTGGACACTGGCAGTCGATGATTGGTACTGTGCCGAGGGGCCAGTAGGGGAAACACGTGTGTGGCTGCTTTTTCGGAAACTGGGGGCTGGTGACGCAGCTACAAGTACCGGTCCTGGACTTTTCAGCATGGCTTGCTCTTTGGGAAGTGGATCCCAGACACGAATCTCAATGATATCTCCTACCGAAAGTCCATGGTGCACTGAGGATGCCGTCGTATTTCCTGAAACAGTGGATGCTCCGGTTGTAGTGGCGGAACTCTTGGCTCCATTTAATTCATCTTGCGATGCTTTTCTGGTAACGGTAGTGGCCGGGGAATTTGCCTGCTGTGCTGATCCGGGTACTCCAACACCAACATCGGATGGGACAGCAAAAAGTTCCTGATGAAGACAAAGCTCACAACCGTCAAACGTCAAAGAATCATGGATATTCAACGACAACAAACCCGTCTTCATCTCAGCCAAGGTTAACCGATAAGACACTGCTTGATCATGGGCAAGATGCTTCTATTCCGATACTGTCGTCGTCGCGTTCTATCAATATGTGGCGAAAATATTCAATACACATCTCTTGCTCCCTCTGTTCAGCTAATGCTAATCTCAACATCGAGAACAAAATCGCAGGATCGATGGGGCTTTTGCTATATCTTGGCGCTGCTGGATCTTTTTCAGCTTCGCCGCGCCGCGGGCTGGGCTTTTTCGCGGTGGGAGGGAAGTCGAAGCAGTCTAAACAAATATACCTATCCCTAATGGTACAGACAGTATTAAAGTACATAGCACATGCGGTTGATGAACCATCGCGTCTTTCCTTCGCCGGTGTATCTCGTGGTGGCCATTGGTTTCCCGCTCTTTCGTGGATGCAGGTTGCAATCGATCACAACCCGACCTTCTTCGTTCCTATCGAATTTGTAGACAGTCGTTTGCTCCATCGACGTTTTGTTATTCAGCAACCATGAGAATCGAAAAGTGTTACTTTTGCTCGTCTCCATGCTACCCTGGGCACGGAATGGTCTTTGTGAGAAATGACTCCAAACAGTTTCGATTTTGTCGATCGAAATGCCATCGCAATTTCAATAAGAAGCGGAATCCGCGCAAAGTGGCCTGGACCAAGGCCTATCGTAAGACCCGGGGCAAGGAAATGGCCGTTGATAGCACTTTCGACTTTGAAAAGAGACGCAACCGTCCAGTCAAGTATGACCGTGATTTGATGGGCAAGACAATTTTGGCAATTAAGCGAGTAGACGAAATTCGACAGGAACGAGAACAAAGATTCTTTGAGAACCGAATGCAAGATGCCAAGGCTGAGAAGAAGAAGCAAGCCAGAGTCGAAATTGAAAAATCCATCGAGTTGTTGGCGCCGGTGGTGGCGACAAGAGAAGAGGTCATGCGCAACGTTATCGACTCGGCAAAGCAACGAATTGCTGCGAGAAAAAAGTCGTCAGCAAGCCGGTTGGCTGCTAGCCGTGCGGCAGATAGTATTATGCAGGAAGGCTAGGTACTGGGGCAGGACATGGTTTATCACCTTTATATTATTGCAGTTGGGGGCTGCCAGTCGGATGGTTAGCTAGAACTCAAGTTGCACATGGAACATTCAGTTTCAGGCCCCTGGCCGCAGGTGCATTAAGTCAACGTGACTATTTTATCATTTCTATTCTTTCTATACTGTACTATTCAAGTTGTCTTTGAAGTATTCTTTTAGCTGTTCACAACAGATTTTCCAAACGATAGGGTGTATACTGTCAAACGCCTAGCGAATCAACCTAGGCAACCAGTCGTTGGACGAAGAATCATCATCAACAGTCAAATGGGTAACGCCTAACCATCAAAATAGGCGCGAGCAGCGCCATTAAGCTTCAAAGGCGCAGCAGATGCCCGGTCTTCCAACATAACGCCACGCCGAGGCCGACGACGAGCAGTCGATGGTTTTGCCCAAAAATAACTTACCGTGACATCCGAATTTCCCACCAGTACACTCCCCAATCAAGATACATCTTTTCAAATTCCAACCAAGTCGTTTATGGGCCACTGGCGGTGGATCTATCGTAGTAGACTGCGTCAACCAAACCTTCAGTTCATCTTCTTTTCTTGGGTCACTTAGGACTCGTAGCAGACCTGACTGAAGTTTACTTTGCTCGTCTTAGGCTCGTACCTTGGCGTTGGTTAGCCTTTCTCATCTTTCTTGGTAATGAGAGTGCCTTGGTGGTCGTCACTCACAATGCCACCGCTGCTCTCTTGGGTAGCTGCCGTATTCATAATAAGTTTCAACAAATGCTGTGCACAAATTGGCTCTATGCACTTTTTCGAGATTTTTGATCTTGGCACCGCCAAAGTTCGAGTCCTCCCACACGAGGTCTCCGGAAGGATCTCCTCCTTAAATAATTTTATCAATAGGTCTCCGGAAAGGACCTCCCCCTTTAAATAATTTTATCGATGAAATACGTGGTATAGAGGTTGAGTCGAGGGCATCTCTTTCTGACTTTCGATAAATATGCCCCAGCGTTCGTTTCATCTGCCTTCGCATCCGATTGGCATCGACCGCGCTTTCTGGCACCGCCACCAAGACCAAGACTCCCAAATTTTACATAGCGCTCGAACTAAATTATGCGCGCGGTATCTTTCTTCCACTCACAAAATTACCAACCCGCAAGCAAGCTAAACAAAGCAACATCTAACAATACAATGCCATCGATCAACATCAGCCGAAGACAACGCGACCCTACTCTGGAGCTCCGCCTAAGTACGACCAGCGAAATCAGTGAGGATCCATCGGAGGAATTTGTCTTCACCCCCGCCAAGGCCCAAGACGACGCCAAACAGAACCAAAGGCCGCGAAAAAATGTCAGATTCTTCCGCAGGACGACCGTGCGTGTTGTCCCAAAATGGTTGAAGAAGGAACATTCTGAAATCTGGCTGTCGCGGGAAGAGCTCTCTGAAATCCGAAAAGAGTGCTTCTTCACTCTTAAATGCATGAACTCTGAGAACATGAGCTTCTTCCTCAACGAAGAGGATCCCAAGTATTGCGGAAGAGGGCTCGAAAGCAAGACGCAAGCTGGAGAAAGGCGACGACAAATGGCAAGGGCGCAATCAAGATCAGCTGTTCTTGATGAGCAGTATAGCCAGTGGTACGGTGGTATCCGAGACGATGAAGCCATTGCCGAAAAGTACGCTACTTACACGCGATCGTCGTCGCGATTGGCCCGAGTTTGGGGGCTAAAGGACGAGCAAGAGGCGAAGGCGATGATATAATTCTATCGCCCTGGCCTCTCGAACTCATTTTGCTATAAACTTTTAGAGTTTTACACCCGCAAATACGATCGATTTCGTAGCCAGCAACCATAAACATCGTCCGATCCACCAGCATTAGTATAGCTGGTGCCTAGTACTATACAGTGAAGAATCTCCCACTACTAGACCGAACTGTTGCTGGAGGGTACACATATTAGTCAAACAAGGGCCTACACAAGAAAGCGATCGTTTTCGCCCTTCTCTGATCAGAGTTCTGAACAGAGATGGGTCCGAACCACATGGTGTTGCCATCTAATATGATAGAACAAGAACGACGCGGATTTTGTGGGGTGGAAGCGACCAAGAACGCTGCGCTATCGACGAGTGCACATCGTACTTCAGAAATGCTATGAATACAATACCCTACGAACAGAGGATCGCCGTCGACTTGGTATAGTGCTGTACAGTAGCGCCGGGAAAATTTCCAATCTAGTATCGAAAGGAGAAACTACTTGCTAGTAGTGAACCGAAAGGAAGAAGCTCCGAAAGGCTACTAGTAGTAGTATTTGTACTATAACGAACATGACGAAACACTTGCCCAGACGCTATCCGAAATATGCAGCGCTTCCAGAACAACAACAGCCAGTCCCACTGGGAACGAATTCAGGGGCTGATTAAAATACATCGCCGGCGTTACCACATGGGTGTCAACGAAATCGCCTCTCCTTCTGGACAATAATAACTAATGATACTCCTACAATCGGAGTCGCACCCGTGGCTTGACAAGACTTGAGCGCCAGGCGACCCTTCTCGTCTATTTTCCAAAGTACGTTCTTTCAGGCGTCGAGTCTGGAAGCCGCCGAAGGTTATTTCTGCGCACGCCAAGACCAAGAAAGATCTGGAACAGAAAAGGTATGCTGGTGGGAATTTTTGGCCAAGATGACATGTCCCAATCTTTCTCATAATTTGACAATCCATATCTTGAAAAGGAATACCACAAGCATATCTAACCACTCTAGTAGTACAGAGACGAACGAAATGCCAGCCATTACAGTTACTTCGCGAAATGAATACCAGAGGGGTCCTTCTTGGATGTTGGAATCCAGTCAAACCAAGAGCAACTCATACGATGACAATCCAGCAGGTGATAACGTTTTCCGTGCAGTCCGGGCCCTATCATTGTGTGACGAGGAATTGTTATCTGTCACAAGCAGTACGATTGATTGCTCCGACGACAATACATCTACAGCATCGACCGATATCGTCATCCCCTTACCAGCAAATCTTTCGCCTTCTCGCGAGGACAGACCACCATCAAGTATCACTACTGAAAAGAAAGTTCGCTTTCATCCCATGGCCAAGTGTCACACTATCGACCCGGTGAGCGAAGAAGATGCCAAGCGAATTTGGCTATCGCCTCTGGAACTGATGCTCATCAAGAAGGAATGCATCTTCACATTGTGGTGTCTCTCCCATGATCATCTGTCGCATTTACTGGAAGGTGAGAGCGCGGCAAAACAGTACACCACTCGAGGTTTGGAAACCCAGGCCAGGAACGAAGATAGCCAAATCCGAGCTCAACAGAAGCGAGATTCTTTGAAAGCGGTCTTGCAGGAACAGTGGTCTCAGCGCAAGCATTGCATGGTTGTGACGAAGGGAGTGGATATGCTGGTGCCTGGTACCGATATAATCGCTGCACAAGCGTTGATTGATAGAATGGACCGCATTCCTCCGGCCTCGTCAGACCAAGCGGCTATCGCTGAACGTTACGTAAAGAATACTTACGATGCGAAGCAACTGGCTTTGCTCCAAGGTCTCAAGGACGAAGAGGAAACGAGAAAATTTCTCGAAGAGCCACCTCGCCCATTGCTGGAATGAACAATGCACACTCCCGGTGTCTTTGCGCCGGAATTACTCGATACTTTTACATTTTTCGCAGAGCGAACAATTCATAAAACCAATAATAGCACAAAGCTGTAAAGAACCGTCGTCTTCATGTAATAGTAGAAAGTGGAAGGCATTCTTCTCCCCGTACGTCGTTTATTTCGATGAAAAACCTGCTTTGGGGCCGGTGCATACAAGTTTTGTACAAAAGTCGTGCTGTCTGTAGTGTGTTGCCATGTCGATCTGCCTTTTGGATGGCGTATCTTCCAGCAACTCAATTGTTCTTTGGGGTCTCGAATCGATACTCAAAGTGCAAGGAATAGAACAGAGCGTCGCGTCGAGATATGCTTGACACAAGCGCCTTCAATACAGCCGATTTTAGATATCTTCAATTGCAAGCAGGGTCCCGAGTCGAGTCGCCCACCAACCCTTCCCCGAACAAACTCGGGATCTCGAACACACCGGCGCCTGGAAGGCGCCCACCACAACTGGAAATTTCCATTGTAGCGGTCACTCTCGCCTCCTAAAGCGTAGCTGGGTACCAGCGTAAGCCCAGTGGCTGCATGCTCACTTTCGAAACATTGATCTCATCCTCTAGAAACGCATGGAAGTGGTCGTTCATGGTATGTCATCCATCTCAATAGAAGACATGGTGCAAAATCTCTGTCGAGATAGCAAGATCTGATGATGCCGCCGAGGCATCACTTGGACGTACCGACAGGCAGACGTCGAAGGGGAGTCGGCGGAGTCGACTGCTCGACAAAAGAAGACAAACAATGAATCAGCGGAGTCGACTCTCCTCTCGACAATGACGAATGGATGGCAGCACACACACATCGCAATCAGCGAGAGATGAGATGAGAGTGAAGACGATGGAGAGAAACAAAAAAAACACTTCTTCATCTACAATCAGGCATCCCGAACGAGTCAAAGAGAAAGCCATTGGTCGCACGTGAAGTGAAATCTGAGTAGTTCTGAGGAGACGCAATGAGAGAAAGCCCATGACAAAAAATGCCGTCGCAGGAGATTTTCGGAAGAATGAGGCGGCTGTCATCCAGAATTCCAATCAAAGGCCGAGGCTACTCGTTGGCATCCATGGCGTGCGGCCCTCTGGCATGCAATACGTTCGCTTTGATATGCGAAGCGACGAAAGACGCTGTTGTCATTGATCCTTCCACTCATTACCCTGCCGAGTTTGATGCTCTTCAGGAACACCTGGATGGGTCGAATGTCCGACACTTGCTGTTGACCCACGGCCACCCAGACCACGTCGCTGGAGTCGCAGATGCTGTACGGGCGTGGCCCCATGCTTCCCTCCACATCCATCCACTGGATATGGAAAATTATAACGCAGCTGTTGAATTGGCACCCAGATTTGGTTTGCACGTTCCTGATTTGCCCGAACCGACCGATGCTCTGAGCGACGGCGAAATCCTTCGGGTGGGGCGATCTATGGAACTAACAGTCGTCCATACCCCAGGCCATGCTCCAGGTCATGTCTCGTTTGTGGATCGTAGAGCGTCGCCGTCGGCAGTAGACAATAATCAAGGATCCGTCATTGTCGGTGGAGATCTTTTGTTCAAAGGATCCGTGGGGAGAACGGACTTTCCGAATGCGTCCATTGACGACCTTTATGCCAGTTTACGCCGCCTGTACGAAGAATTTGACGACGAGTCCATTGTCTTGACAGGGCACACGACCCCAACCTATCTCAAGATGGAACGAGAAAAGAATCCGTTTGTCGGTTTGGCCCTGAAACGACCTGAAGATTGGTTTTTCGAGGCAAAGGATAGAAACGGGTGGGGATAGTAGACAAGCATATCGTACAGTGAAATCTAGAACATATATACTTATTACATGACTACAGACAGATATAAACAGTGCCAATGGCACGTAAAAAAAACATTGTAGAAAAGATGGATGGAATCATGGGTCACTCGAGCTGACGGGACGGATTCGTGAAACAAGCAATGAAACGGCGGGCTGGTGGCGTAGCAAGGACGCTGTGATTTCCAGTTTCAAGGAGGGGTCGGATTTGTGGGGAAAGGTTCGAACCAAACATCGACCTTCGAACTTCTTTCGGGAAGACAAAGCAAGAAGTTCCGCATGCATGTCGCCCACAACCTTGTGCAAGACATCGGCCTTGAGGAAATCCTTTGCGACACTTTGGAATCGACGGTTTCCAAACCGGTTCATGCTTTGTGTGCAGCTAATCATATAACCCACTTTCTCTCTTCCAGGAGCAAGACTCTCAAATATCTCGAGGTAATCGCAGACACTTTTGGCAAAGGTCTCTTGTTCCTCTCCTGACGAGCTTCCTGCAACGGTGCGCATGACCTGGTCGAAACCTCCTCTCTCGTAAACATCAAAGGCAAAAAGCACAGTGCTAGTGTTGCTATGGGCCGAAATGTCATCAGACGCCATAAATGGATCTTCGTCTGCTGGCTCAGAAAGCTCGGTGAGTCCTTGAGTGGACGACGTTTGTTTTACATTCGTATTCTCGCCCGTCTTGATGCTCATGTCAGCACGAGGGCGTGATGACAGATGGTCCTCTTCATCATGAAAATCCAAGTGGTCTTCGATTTTCGTCACGAAGGCTATTTTGTACAGAGGAAGAAAGAAAGTAAGCGACGGGCTTCGACTGCGTGTAGCCGGGGGGGGGGGGGGGTTACGACCACTTACATTCGACGAAAAAGGCAGTTATCACGTTCAACATGATAAATACCGCACAGCAGATCGTAGCGACAAAGAAAGGGTACACAATGTACGGACTTGAGCACCGCGTGGCGTAAAGGAAAACCTCGGCGATGGCGTGCCAATCATTCACCACAAGAATATTGAAAACTGTAACCAATCCTTGGATGTAGGTATTGAAATTGTTGAGGTAGTATCTAGGCGTCAGATTCTCGTTCGCTGCGAGAACTTCAGTGTCGATCGCACCACCCCACAACGCAATTCCAAGGCAGACAAATACGTGGACAATGGTCATAACAAGCAAGAGAGGCCCTGCCATGGCCGGAAGAACATCAGAGCTCCTCCTGACCACATCACGAAACATTGGAAAGAATCGCATCATTCGGATCATATCAATCGACCTCCCCATCAGAAGGTAGTCCAGGGATCCTTTGTCATCACCAACAAAGACCTGAACAATCCCGTAGCAAGAAACTAGTGCTCCAATAAAAGCAAGCCCATCAAAAGTAGGGTTCAACCTTGTGATCGGCGTGAAATTTGATATTCTCGCGGGATTAAAACGAACGGCAAGCTCAAACATCCCAAGAAATGTAATCGCCGAGCCGCCGGAAAACATGATCGTATCGAACCAACCCGCGGAGAAACTAGACGTCAAAAGTAGGACGTATATGAAATTCAATACCGCTACCAGCACAGCAATCAATTCAACTAGCATGGCGAAGCCCGTATTGCTGCGTGCGGTTCGAATCGATGCATTCAATGCTTGCCGAATCTTTGTCCGGAACGTAGGGTAGTCAATGGCGTGCTGATCTGTCGGATCCAAAATATCCATCAACGCCTTGATCTGCGAGCAGAACGAAGGACAATAATTAGACTTCTATCAAAGCGCATTTTCAATCCATGCTTGCTGGGCTCACCTTCAGCGCATTGTAGTGCGGACGAACAATTTGAAGCGTTTTCCTGACACTCGAAGCGCTTATATATTCGGAGCTCTCCTCTCGAAGCAGAGCCAGGAAGGCTAGACGAATGGCCTCTTCTCTGTCCATGACAGATCTATCGTGGATCTCTGTTGCGGCGTGGATGTATGTTTGGAATACAACCGACAAAACCAGAGAGTGCAGATAGAATACGCTCACAATTATAAAGAATACAAAGAAAATGGCATTTGACCGTGACACCTCGTACATTGGCATCCACAGACTTGGATTGACAACCGTCGTCGACACTGAATTGCGAGGGTGTGAGAACATCAATTCCACAACACGGCGAACTGACTTGTAAAACACACTTACGCTCGAAAAGTGAAAGCCAAGAAGACGACAGATCCTTGAAGCTATCGTACTGGTGAAACAGTTGGCAACCCACGGACGCAAACGCCAAAATCAACAACATCTCGATCATAAGCACGCGGGTCACAATCCTTGTGATCCTCGCCAGTCCTTCTAGGGCATTCCTTGCCTTTAGACTGACGTAAAAGAAGACGACTGGTTTGAAAATAGAGGAAACCAAAGTAGGGACTTCGGCTTGCGGGTCCGGAGGGAAAATATACCACACCCAGCTTTCAAGCCCCAGGACAAGCAGAAATAGAATCAAGGGACGGTTCAGCTGCCGCTCGGAATGATAATAATCACTTGAAGGCTCGAGAGAGTACAGCTGCTCCCGCATCCAAAGCTCGATAGAAAAAATGATGATAGTATAGGTGTGCATAAGTGCCGTCACAAGTCGGTTTTGGGAATGTGCCAGAAACATAACAATTATGGCCAGGTTGATACCGAACAAACGCCACATCCAGGAAAACTGAATTTTGTAGATCTTTAGTTGCCATGGCGTGATGGTATCGAAATTCGATGACAGAGTGGGCGGTCGACTGGCTTCGTAGTCCATAAGGTAAAAGGCAGCGACCGTAGCAGCTGTACTCTTGCTTTTGAGAGTGACCGGCCGAGGCTTGGATTCACTATTCTCGCGATCCGCAGAATCGCCGGCTTTGGACTTTAGTGGCTGACCCCCTGTAGCATGAATGAAGTCGCCACCGTACGTAGTGGGTGTTTTGTTGTCGTTCGCAATCAGAGGTGCCCTTTCCCACTCGTCGATTGGGTGCAAAGCAGAGTGGGACGAAGTGTAGTGGCCAAGTGAGTGTTTCAAAGGAAGCGTTGTTGTTGAGTTTGGATATTCCATGATCGCTGAAGCAGCATTTGATCGATATTTAGCCCCGTTGGGAGTTGTGGACGTGTGTCTACTAGCACCTATCTTCGGAGAACGAAAGGAATATGCCAGATTTTCCATCCAGGATTTCAAGGTCTTGCTCTTAGAGGACGCATAACTTGAATAGCCCGGCTTTGACGAGGACGCCGGGTCCGGGTATAGTTCATCTTCGTAGTGCTGATGTTGGGAGTAAGACAAACTTGTAGAGCCATCCGACGAAAATTTGAGCACCCTGGACGATTTACTTCCGCCGGACCTCAAAGAACGAAAAGCCGATTCACCAGAGTACCCTCTTTCATCACCACCAAGCAGATTTTTGGGTCCCCCGGTAGCCGAGTCTGGCATGAAATAGGCATCTTCTCGTTCCTCGCCGCTTGTGTCAGAGTATTCCAAAATGCTTTCCTGTGCGCCCGAAAAATCGTCCATGGAAACGTCCGAAACTAGGGAACTAATTGACGTCGAGCGGCCATCAAATTTAGAACTAGGAGGAGGCATTGGGGCGTGGTATGGATGCGGCGAAGGATTGTGTGAAGGTGGGGGAGAAGGGCCAGTGCCTGGAGATGGCGCTAGAGCCGCCTTGTGAAACTGCTCGAATCTCTGCTTCCGATGTATGTGTTTCTCGGGTCGCCGTGACGATGGCATGGTTATAATATGCTGTTGGCACGTTGGGGTTCAAAGCATGCAATCTGCGGACGCAGCAATCACTTTTCCGCAACCACCCGGAAGCTAAATGACACAGACTAAACCGCCTCGGAGTGTGGGCGAAATTTCGTCAAACCAATCACACCCAACCCTAATTGGGTTTCAATGAACGACGAAGGACGATATCCTGAATCGAAAAAGTGCCAGTTGGGCAATGTACAGGGGGAAACAAACTCTATTCTGCGAAGCTGTTGAATTGTTCCTCGAAAGAGCTGTTCAGTGGACTGTTTATTCAGAAATGAGGAAGCCATCAGAAGCTTTTTTTACAATACTAAAGTGCGCAAGGCAACGTGCATCGCTCGCTAGGTTCTTATTGATGCTGCAAAGTCACGAAATAACACGAAAAAACACAATTAGATGAGCTCGCTGAGAAATTTAGTCAAAATTCACGTAGACCAACGATCAGCAACAGGAAAAAAGAAGAAAATGGGAATATGTCCAGAACAGGGACAAAGAATCTAGGCCGGCTTGGCGCGCCAAAAGAGCGTTGTTTTCATTGGCAGGCTTCGCTACAATGCTAAGTGCCGGCTCGCTTGGAATTGTCCTTTGTCCGTTGGTTGCCCATTGGGTATGTGATTCGCGCCATTTTCTAATACGAAATCGATCGAGTCAAAACGGAATCTGGAGTTTTTAAAATAATCGTAAACGTTTTGGGTTCGCTGCCACCAATCAAGCCCTTGTGTCCGTCCAACGTCCGGAGATACTTCTTCTCGCTTCACTAATCTTCCATCCGTCGTTTAGATCCGTAGTGATCCTACGCACGCGATGAGATGCCGCCAGTTGTTGCCGCTGCCTTACTTACCACCGCGAGACTCCTGAGTATTTTGCAAGTACACTTCTAACGGAGGTGAGTTGACCATGGCCATCTGTGTCTGGGGGTTTTGTCGTTTGAATAGATGCAACAATTTATATTTGGAGTTGGGATGGCTTTGTGTGCAAGAATTGGCGCTGCACGGAGTTCGGCGTTTTCGTTCAATGGTGCAGAGTCCCGCAGGGCGTTGATGCCCATGTTCTCGCCTTGCCCCTGGTTGAAGGCTGATGGCATTCTATTCGTTCAGACGTAAAGGCTGCAGGTTTGGAAGACATTGCGTTTATTCTTGTTTCTCACGCTGCTCTTGTTCATTTTAACTGTTTGCTTTTCTCAGATTCGGTTTCATCTGATTTTACTTTTGCATCAACACCCAAAATTCTACGATGCCTGTCGATCTATTGAACCCTTCTCCTGAACACGAGGCCCGCACCCACAAGCTGAAGCGACTTGTGCAATCTCCCGACTCCTTCTTCATGGATATTAAGTGCCCGGGATGCTTCCAAATTACCACTGTATTCAGCCATGCGCAAACAGTGGTGCTGTGTGGGAACTGTAATATTATGCTCTGCCAGCCCACCGGCGGTAAGGCTCGTCTAACAGAGGGATGCTCGTACCGAAAGAAGGTTGATTAAAGAAAGCAAATAAATCAAGCAAACTTTCCTGGATCCCGACTATGTGGCTACCTATAGTACCGGCTTTCGTTGGCCGCGCGGATATTGTCACAAGAAAAGTCAACACTAGCTAGAGGGTTCATTTTCTCTAGAACGTTGCTTCAGCCGAGTACCTGTTGTCGCTAGCTCGTGTACTTTCTTACGTTCTCATTAGATCAGAAGAATAGAAGTCCTCTTGTCTTGGAGCAATGTTCCATTTGCTCCCCCGCTTCCCGTGTTCGAATTCTGCTGGCATCCAAATTTACGGTCGGCAGCGGCAAGGGGGTAGGAGAGGTATGACGAAGGCAATTCGACAGCAGCACGCTCTGCCAAAGCGAAAGAATCTGTGAGGATGACTACCGCTGATTTACTAATACACAGATATTCTGTTCGTACTACTATTCAATGCGAATTGAGTATTCTCGTTTCGTAGTAGTAGTTAGTACCTCCTCTTACTAACTATTCTAGACGACTAGCTGGTGGGATCACGCTATCAAGAGAAACGAGAAACAAACTGGATATAGAACAGAGATGAATGCACGATTCCTTAGAGAACGACCATAGCTTTAACTTCACCCTCTAGAGTAGTTACAGAGAAATGGTGGGCTGTGGAGTATCTACCTAGCAAAACTGTGATGTCTGTCTGGATGTCGGGGCATGTGGAGGCGGGACGTCGGGAACCACGATAACGCATTTGTAACGTCTTCATTCGTCAACGGTAAAAATGAGGCGTGGCTATCGAAATTCTTGCTCGCGACGGATCGGCGACTTTGAGAAGCAAGACGACAAACAGAAGTACATACTACTGTAGAAGGCAACAACCTCGCTCATTGTAACATCATGTCACCATCCAGAGGTGTAACGGAACAAGATGAGAACGATTGGTTGTTCCCAGAATGGGCACGTTTTGCAAGAGAAAAATTACTAGGAAACAATGATGAGCGTGATGGGGTTGACTTCGAGGCCGAAGACGACGGACCTTTTGCGAAAGAAAAGGCGACAACGATTGCTGCTTGTTTCCTCCTGGACTACGAGGCGGGAAGACCGCCCACCTTGTCGACGAGTTTCCAGCGAATTTCTGACTACCAACTGAAATTATATCAGGTTGAGTTCTCAACGTGGTGGCGATGGCTGGGCCTCTACCCTGCCACCGTGTTCATGTTCGTTGCCTACTTTCAAAGTAGGCTTTGGACTACAATTTTGCATTTTCACGCTGTGGTCATTTTCCTTATTGATCTGTATCTGAGACAAAGACTCTTTGGTAACATGCCGATTACAAATGAGCAGAGAAAAACGGAGCGGCATGTTTATCGTGCAACCTTTGTCTTCTTGGTTGTTCTCGGAATTCAGAGTTGGATGTGGTTCCTGTTGGCGCACCCTGAAGAACATTTTTCTACACTGCTTGCTTCCTTATTCAAGCCCTTGATACTCTTCTACTTGAGCAGAAGGGCCCGAGACGCTCTTGAGGCGCTAATAAAGATCGGAAAGATTCTTGCTCGGGTTATCATCATCGAACTATTTTTGATATTGACCTTCGCGGCCGTAGCCTGTCGGTTATACTACGATGACGAGGGATTTTCAAGCCTAGCTGTATCCTGGCTATCTCTATTTCAACGTAAGTAAAGAAATTGTGTGATTGGATTGTTATTGCGAAGTCCTGCTTCAGCTCACGACAATCCCCATTTTCCGTATCAGTTTCAACGACGGTTGTTAACCCCAGTCTTTGGATGCCCACGTACTCAAACGGTCGCATCAATGCCATATTTTTCGTGGTTTTCATTGTGGTCTGTGTCTTTTATCTGCATTCTCTGATCCTCTCCGTCGTATTTCAAGTGTTCATCCAAGCTGCGACTGAAGTCCACCATCGTTCTGCAGTGGATAAGGAAGACGCTATCCGCTACGCCTTTTTGGTTTTGTCCGCAACACGGATGGCAAAGCAAACGCCCGGTAAGGTTCACGTCGATATAATTCGAGAAGCTTTGACCAAGGTTCGACCCCATTACGGGGAGTTGAAGGTAGGTCGTGTTTTTTCGAATGCAAGCCAAACGCATCGCCTATGCCCGCCTAATCGGCTGAAATTTTCCTCTATAGCTGAACATTCTCATGGAGTTGGTAGATCCACTGAAAAAGGAATCATTGGACTACAGCACATTTCGAACTACGATTCGGGAAGCTTTGAATTCTTCTATTCGTTCCTCTCGCAACACATCGATTTTCAGCAGCGCCGTCGAAATGCTATCCGTTGTGGTTACCATTGTCAATTTTCTTTTTGTCACATTGCTTACATCTCAGTTTCAAGCAAAATGGTTCATTACCAGCGTTGTGGCGGTTGGATCTCTTATCACACTCTTTTGCATCCTTGAACTCGCCATGCGCTGCAATATCTGCACAATGACATACTATCCGATGACGAGGCTAATCGCCGTCTTCGATAGCTTTGCTGCGGCTGGAGCAGTCGTCTCTTGTTACGGAATTTGTGCCTACTTTTTTGCTGGCAACGACGAAAATGCCCTTGACTATCTTTTTACCGGCAGGGCAATCGACATGATCCGCACCATGCGCTTCTTCCCGATGTTTCGGGATGTGGTGGAACGATCCGTCAACGTACTCCCTGCACTCGAAGGACCGGTCTTTCTTGTCCTGACGACCGTTCATGTGTTTGTTTACTTTGGTATGGCTCTTTGGGGAGGTCAAGTGGATGTCGATGACATGAGTCAGAACGAAAACTTAGAAGCCCTCTACTATCTAAACAATTTCAATTCATACTCCGAGGGGCTGGTGACAATTTTCAACGTGTTGGTGATCAACGACTGGCATCAAATTGCGAAGGTGTTCCTGTATGCCGATCGGAATTCCCAGGCATATGTTGTATACCCATACTTTGTTGTGGTCGTGCTCATCGCCGTTTGCATCATGCTCAACGTCATCACAGCGTTCTTCGTCGAGAGTAAGTATTGGGAAGCGTTTCAACATCGATTGATAACCTGTTGCTTTACTAATATCCATGCGCAGCTTTTGTTACCCGGTTGAACAAAGATGACATGGAAAACAGTGGTGTCATTACACTTCAGAAGGCACCGGCTGAGTTCAGCGTAATGACTCCAAAGCGACCAAGCATGCCACGAATACTGAGCAGGCAGTTGTCGTGGCCATCTTTCATGGGAGAGGATACCGTACCACCAATACGAGCCAACGGAGAATCGGCAAGCTCGGATTCTGGTGAAGTGGTTCAATTTGATGTTTTCGAGCGACAGGGCTTTGATAGAATTATGCAAACAATGGGGAATAGCACTAGCGATCAAGAAGAAATCGCAAAATGCATCTGCGAAACTCTTCAGACTGTTTCCTCCCTATCGTGTGATCGGTACGTACTGCACTTGGGTGTATCGAAATCTGCCGTTTTGATATACCCCAGCACACATAAACTCATGCCGTTCTCACGTTACACAGGAACGAAGCTGAGTTTTTGGTATGCTGTCAACCTAGTATGAGCCAGTTCCATACGCAACGATTCCGAGAAACTGTGTCCGAGTTCTTTGATGACTACTCTTTGCATAGCTTCGTTGGCGACCTGACGAATGAATTGGCCAGCAGAGTGACGGCAGACAATAATATTACGGAACAGCCATCCACACGATTGATACGACAATATCTGCACCCGTCGCAGGCATCCGTCATGCTGGATCTTCAGGTCATGACACTTCCGCACGTCCCGAACCTATTCCTCTTTATTGCACGTCGCAGAAGTAATGCTCAGTAAAACGCGGCTATTTTCAGGATTGAAGTACGGCACGGTTCATGCTTCTGTTGCCAAGGGACTATAGCTAGCTGTGACCCAATCAATGGTGCGATTGTACACTTCATGGTGGGCAAGTATAATCTTCTACTAAAAGAATAAAAAGACCAACTAAGCTACAGTTGTCGAAGATGCGCGCTGGCTCTCAACTCGTCGACTACCGCTTTGCGCTTGGATCGCGTATGGAAGATGCCATCTAGAAGTGACCCCACGCTGCTCGAGATGGATGAAACACTGAGAGGAGCAATGTCGACCACGGACAATGGCGAAGGCTTTGAACTAACAGTGACAATGGCTGTCTCAGTCTCTTCAAAGAAACCACGTTCAATGGATTGCAACAACGCCTGTCGTTTCTTGCGCGACGAAAAGTGGCTGTGGAGTTGTGAAGTGAAGGAATCACTGGATGCAATAACATCGTCCTCGACGTGGCTGCTGTTGGAAGAGGAATCGTCTTCTGTGCTGTCCGAGTACTGGCTGGAAGCAAGGGAAGGGACATCTTGTTCATCGGATCCTTTGGTAGCACTGACACCCCCTTGCGCTGAGAAGTATTGCCGTAGCTGGCTGGCCAGAGCATTTCCGTTTGGTTTTTCATAAACCTTTCGTCGTCGTTCCATGGCAGCTTCATTGTAAACCAAGTTTTCAATGTCAGACAAGAGAGCCGCCTTGCTGGAACGGAGGAAGAAAATGTCTTTCAAGCGATCAACTACCCCAGCGGCGGTTTCGCTCACTGGTGACAGTGCTGTCGACTCTTCCTCTTCTTCGTGTTGACTAGTGGAGGACTTTGCTTCTGCGACAGGTGAATGCTCTTGATACAAGTACGAATGAGCTGCAGCTGCATCCTGCAACGCCGCGCGATGAGCATCATCAGCACAACCGATACTGAAGCAGCTGTAAACATCCCTAATCGCGTCTTCATCAAAAACATCTTCGTTCCATTGAAGAGTCTGCTCTTCCAAAACAGCCGCGATCGAGTCCATTTTGTGTTCTCTTCTCGCATTGCCTCCTTCCTTTGTTTTTCCCTCGAGCCCCCGAGGTTCGTGTTTCCCAGAGTCCAAGTCCTCTTGAGTGATTAACCCTCTCATCATCTTCTTGGCAGTGACAATGCATCGGCTTCGAATGGCTAGATACTCCTCAGGTTGGATCCATGTCGCGAACACTTCCTCTTCACTCAGATCATTCAAGTGAGGTATCCTCCTGTTGTGCACAACCTTGTTGAATTTCACTCTTCGTTTCCGCCGTCTCGACTTGGGGCTCAACATGGGAGAGTTACCATTATCGCTTTTCTTTGATTTCTTATTGTTATTGTTCACAGTCGGACTGACGACTGGATTCGGAGACGTAAATCCACAAACATCAATCGATAGTTTTGGCTTGACGAGCTGTTGCTCTGGTGTTTTGGGAGTTGGCGGGGGTAACGGAGGCGACTCGGAAACGGTCGGAGGTTCTGGTATCGCTGGGATCATTGTACTACTACTTCGACGCTACGGAGGCAATAAATGGATTGTATGTTGTTGTCTTCACCTTGGATAGCAGGAATGATGTGCTAACTACTACAGTGCTCTGATAAATGAAAACTCGCGTAGATGGGTAGAAATCCGTAAAATAGTGCAAAAAGACTCGCACGGAAGATTTGGAGAGTTTGCCATTCCGAAGATTGGAACGCGCGGTACTCTGTGGTGAAGCGTTCTCATACCGGTAGTTCCCTGCGAGAGGGCATCCTCCCGGTGGTTGTTAAAAGTGCCAATCACGAACAGAATTGTGCCCATAACAATGCTTCCCCTTTGTGACCCATCATAAGTAAAAGTGAAAGGCGACGGTCATCGCGTGTTTTTGATAATTCGATCCCCATTCCCTGCGAAACATTTTTTAGTGAACGATGACCGTTAGCTCTTGCCACGAGAGCAAACGAACTTCAACATTCGGATAGGCTATAGATTCGGTCTTGAGTTCATCTTGAAACACTACTTGGGCAATAGTAAAATGAGATGCTAAGGACTAGGGACTATTGATATTTCTTATCAGAAGGGTCATTGAGATTGAATTGACACTTTCTGACATTGAGCGTTGTTAACAAGCTGATACACGTACAATTCCATGGATAGCTACCTCTCTCTAGCTAGCAGAGAGTCCCTTCTCTCTGCTATGATACAAGTAGATTGGTGATCAACAAAAACTAGAAAAAGTATTGAGCCTCAAGTTGACGGAAGTGATACATTCGCTTCGATCGTCAAGGTAGATGCTAACTGGATAGCGGGTACTCATTCAGCATACACTCCTTTCTCGACAACAGCAAGAAGACGAAGAACAACAAGAAATCCTCGTGGTGGTCGTGGTCCTCATCATCCTCGAATCATCGCACCAGCAACGACGAGGGACAGCATGACTTTTCACCACCTCCGGCGCTACTACTTGTAGACCGGACGCTCTTCGATCATCGTACTACGATAGTTGGTATGATTTGGACGTCGCTTTTCTATTTCGACTGCTCTAAGAAGAAGTTAGCAAGAACTGTTGGTGGGTAGAACTTCTTCTCGTACCAATGTGCTAAGAATGGTACCAGGTACTAGAGTAGTACGGCAGTAGAAGAAGTCGCTTCTGCGGCGATACATAGTACTAATACGACCGTTCTCCAAGAGGAATCTTCCCCCAGTCGGCAAGAAGAAACTACTTCGCAGAGTAGGAGCCAGCAGTCACCAGCGCCAGTCGGTGCTAGTAAATGTTACAACTACTAGCTAGTAGTAGCAGGCTCCTCCGTGGCTGACTATCAGAGTCGAAGTTCCAGAAACCAAACACCTGTTAGCACAGGCTGAAGAACTTGTGAAGCGATGATTTTGGTTTCCCTTAGTATTGCAGTAGAGTGAAAGATCTACCTTGTACGCCGACGACGACAACGGTCTTTTGCCCAACTAACAAGCTAGCTTCCTAGAGAGTACATAGTTGCTTGATCCAAGTAGTGCAAAAACCTCGCCGTTTCGGATTCATTTATCCCCGATAATAGAAGCTTTTTGCAGCGTTGACTGCGATTTCGTTTGATCTCCCGATGACGGGATCATCCCTAGCCCAGGCGATTTGTGATTTGTGGCAGAACCTGACCTTCAGATCCTTTGCGACCCGATCAGCTCGATTCCCCAATGATGGAGTCTGGAACATCTGCTTCGTCACGCGATAGTATATATTCGAAAGGGGATGTAGGAGATCAGTGTTTACTCTCCATTGGGGTTCGGGGCCGTCGTAGACAAAATCCTTCCCATCTTCGTGGACACCCCATCGCAGTAGCGCCTCCGAATCGGACAGAAGCTCCCAGACGAAGTTTGAATCAAGTATGATGTCCACTTCTACCGCATAATCTCTCAATGTCGGGTCTGACGCCAATAGTTCCACAATCAGTCGGAGCGCACTACGGCAACCGAACAATGTGCAACGATTTCTTGACGGTCGAAGGTCTGGATAGAGCGATAGTATTATCCCACCGGAGCCAATTGCCGCGTTTGTCTCTGCCGGGACTAGTTTACCAGGAATGCAATCCTCTGCGACGCGCTTCAGCAAGATGTCGGCCTTTTTGGTTCCGACCAGCTGCGGAAAATATAGGAGAATCGCACCTGACTTTGAAGCCCCTCGCATCTCTTGCTTTCCGGAAGGATAGACTGCACTTGACACAAAGACTGTCGAATAGACGGGGGCTGCATTGACTTCTTTCGTGCCCTGGTTTGATTGGGGACCGTGATGTAAGTTTGACTCAAGCAGCAGGGACGAAAGTGATGGCATTGAATCGTCTTGATCTGGGATGTCGTCCTGGGCATTCGGTGCGGGTGTGGATGGGTCCGGAACAATAGGTATATCTGGGAGCATGCCATAAGCGTAGGTTCGCCCGTTGTATTCCCTTCCGGTCTTGAGGATGTTATACATGTTAGCTTGGCTGGTCCCCGTGGCTGATGCGGCCGTCACCACATCAGGGTACTCGTGCACAGTGTTACCATCGACCACTTCTAGAACAGGACGCTTCCGTCGAGTAAGCACCTGCCTCTTTTTGTCGTCCCCTGTCCCCACATCACTATTCCGTTGTCGCGATGAAAAGGCATCCTCGAACGTTGTGTCGCGTAGCTGTAGCATGCTAACTCGCCGCATGAGCGTAGCCTTGTTGGCTACAAGCAATGACGGATTGTTTTGCACAACTCTAGAGACGGTTTCGAAATCACCACGCGCGGCATCCTCAAGAATGCTGAGCTTTGGCTGCAGAGACGTGGCAACGCTTTGCATCAATACACGCGGGCACGATACTACCATTTCTTTCACCGCTGTTTCATTCAAGCCCAGCCTCTCTTTCAGAAACTCAATTTTCGGCTCCAAATTCGTCACCCATTTGCTCGTAAGAATATGTGGAACCACCGAAATGGCATCCCGCAGTTCTTCTCTTGACAAACCACATTTGAAGCGCAGCCCTTGGACGCAGGGCTTGAGACTCTTCTCCAGGGACAACGCAAGGATCGATGGGCGCGCAACGACCACAGTGCTCAGAGTTTTGTTAGTAAGTCCTACTTCTTTCACCAAATAATCGACTTTTGGTCCCAAATTTTTCTCTAAGCTATACTCAGGAAGAGACGGAACTGCCTGGAGAACCTTTTCGATGTCGTGCTGCGATAGCTTTACTGCGGGTGAATGGTGTTGAATTAGCATGCGGCGTGGCAAATAGGCTAATTTTGCTGAAAGGAAACTTACATCGATTTCTCAAGAAATTCGCTTGTAGGGCAATCTTTGTCGTCGACACTCCGAGAATAGATGGATTTCGAAGGACGAGCCACTTCAAAGAGTTAGACGAAAGTCCCAAATTCGATTGGAGCGCGTTCGCATGCGATTTCAACACGTCGACGCTGTAACCCGAAAGCCGTGAATGAGTCTTCATCATATATATGACTTCAGGAGGCGTAATTTGAAATCTCGAGCGCAAAAAGAGGACAGCATCGCTCTTGAGCGAGAACAGTTCCGTCGTGAAAGTTCGCTGCAGTTCGCACGATATCAGGCTGGAAGAGAAAGCCTGGAGAACAAGGGTACATTGTTCCCATGAAACTCCAAGGGAATAAAGATGCGCAAACGTAGCAGAATCTTGAGCACATTCCCCATCTAACCATTGACCCAAGCGATTTCTTGCAGCATTCAATTGATCTACAGTGATCTTGAGACCAAGAACAAAATAGGGAATTGGCGGTTTGTCCTTCAGCGCAGTTGTCGGGTCGATCGACAGCAGATGGGGCAGAGAGATAACAGCGGCGTGAAGTTGAGCCTCCGAGAATGCCGCCCCGTACCCTTCCGAAAATACCTTTGGGACGTCGAGTATTGTTCCAGGTTCTTTCAAAGGTGGCAGCGGCGCTTGCAAGAACTGGATACGTTCGCACACCAGATCGTGTTCTTCCTGAGGAAAGTACGAAAGGAACGGTTTGCCGAGTTTAACACTCAAAGCCTCAATAACCTTCTTTAGCTGGCCTGCTTGAGCCCCCAAGGACGAGGATACTACCGTCGACGGAAACACCTCGGTCGGGTCCGATGGATAGGCGTGGGGTTCCACCAAACCAAGGCCTGCAGCCTCTGAAAAGTTCGGAAAGTAATTTGACGCGACCCGTCTTGCCTTTGGGTACCTGTCCTCAGCTTGATCCAAGAACAAAAAGCTTTCAAGAATTGTCGAGTAGCAGCCACGTTCATCGTATCTGGCCACAACGTGACGGTGGAAGTTGGGAGAATAAAAAATGACTTCTTGTTTGGATGTTTCAACGCCAGTGAGTGCCTGTTGAGGGAGGTTGTTCTTTCCAGTCAAAGGAAATGAATACGCGGGTGCAACAAAGAGAGTCAAAACGAGGATACATCGAAAAGAGAGGTCCAGAACCATAGCGTCGCGCTGCCTCCCCCGATCGACCAATAGGCTTCAATTTGAGTCGAGATTAACCATCGCTGCAAAGTGAACCACAAGGCAACAGCAACGTGGGAGAGCCACCAACCGTTCGTTTGTCGCAATCCTTGCAGCACCTCAAACAGACTCCACTCTCTAGTAAACAGCTCTGGAAGAGCTCATGATAATACTTTTTCGCCGTCGGCTTTCGCTGCCGCCGAAAGATATCATCATACTGAAATACGTACGTAATGGCATTATTTTGGTATCTTGTAGCAATCGAATGAGAATCTTGCATACGTCATTCACCCAGATTCTAAGGAATTCCCTCCAACGCGCGCCGGATCCCCCACTCCCTGATGCTCACATAACAATGACACGAAACTAATAAAATTGTGATCAATTCCGACGCAAAGTCTCGCTGATTAGAGGCTCGACACTTCCAAGACCAGCATACCGGTAGATGGGCCGCCGCAAGCGACCAGCAATAATTCATAGACAAGGAAAGACAAAAACTTGCTACTCTGTTCACGGACTAGTACTACGACGGGGTTGAGTACTCTAATGTCGATAGTCGTCGAAACGAGAACCATCTTGCAAGCATCATCATCGTGCAATATGGTCGACTCATCCGCCTGGGGCACCATGAATGCTTCGTGGAGCGGAATGGGACTATTCCAAGGGAGTTTTGAGGATCTACCGTGTAGTAGTAGAGGCGGCATGCATGTTTGAATTCTACGGTACATTGTTGCAGCACAAAATCAACGGTTTCGAGGTACTCCTTGTCTGCCCCCTTCTCGAAGCTTGAATGATCGAATCTAATTCCGCCAGGTCCTCGTAAGCCTTCCCCAGAGGGACCCCCGCAAACTCTGCAATAGTTCGTTTAATGCCCTCAGATGTCTCTTTTCCTTGGTCAAGGAGCCAAACAAAAGAAGTAGTTTGTGACAGTTCGGCCCACCGTTGGGGGTAGTGGTGAAATCCGTGTAGAAAAGAAAAGAATGCTCGTCGCAACATCAGTTTTTCTTGTAAAAAGAGTTGAAGCTGGTTCTTGGACCTGGCGAACTGCTTGTCCAGAGCTTGTAACTCTTTATCGAAGCTCGCAATATCGCCCTGGATATCCCGAAGCTGGTTGTCGAGAGTGGGCGGAAGCCCTTGATCGAGAGCGATGTTTCGAAAGGATCCAATTTGCCTTGTCAATTGCTTATTCCGCAACTTGGCTTGTTTAAATTGTTCAAAGAAACGCCTCAGTGAATGGTCGCTTTCGCTTCTCAGTGATCGACTTCCTCATTGTCACGCCGAGAACAATGTTCCATGGGAATTAAGTTGAGCAACGTCAAATGAAGTTCCATCCCAGGTCTTCACAAATGAGCGAGGAGCCGACGCCGACGGGCTTGATTCGCATCCATCACCTATCGCGGTAATGGGGGGGGAAAGGGCGGAAGAGGAGGGGAAAAAAAGAAAGGGAAAAGGAAAAAAAAGAAGGGAAACGCAAGGATTCCCCACACCGGATTCCCTGCGAAGAACACGTGGTCATGGCATGCACACTCCGAATGGACCCGGCCTACGACATTCTCATATATATACACTTTAATGTAGGATGGGGGCACGACAGGGGACAACTTCTAAGCAAATCAGAACGACGATAATTATTTCTTTCAATAAGACTGTCTTTACAGCGACGCCTGGCGGCAACGAAAAAGGGCGCGCAGGATTTTGAAATCATCACATGTCGGCGCACCTCCGTCGACAAAATGCAGAATTGGCAAACGACGATGAGTCTTGCGATCGGCAAGCGAGTCTTACTAAGGTAATGAATTATTTCAGCTATTAATATGGACTATCAAATTTTGCATCGGACAGGACAGTTGTTGTCATGGGGTGGCTTGCCGCGAACAACATCCCCATCGTCCTTTCGTTGCAAATACACGGAATATGCGGAACAAAAATACCGAGGACCAACTTTGTAACAACAATTGTCGGGCCTCGGTCGCCAGTGTGTCATCATGCCCATCGGTGGGAAATGAACGTACCACGATGGACGTGGCACTACTACTGCTTGTGCCAGTGGAATTTGCTGCTGGGGGGGAGCGGGCTGAATTTGCTGGGGTGGCGAGGGCTGTGGCAGTTCTTTTGGTGCGGCTTGTGATTCTTTTTCCTGTGGGGTCAAGCGAGAGGCAAGGAAGGAAGTGCAAGTCAAGCACTTGCAGCACTTGGTCACACGGTCTTGACCAACTTTTGCATTTCGCTTGACTTGTGCTTCGAAATATTCTGACAAGAAGACCTCCCCATTATCTTCTTGGGGCACCCGGCAATCAACAAACATGCAGGTTTGGGCAAGGTTGTTCAAGTGGTGGAGCATGCTGTGATCAAGATAGCGAGGAAGATCAGCAAATTGAGCAGGTCCCTTTGGGGGATTGCCTTGGAGTCGCTGCTGGTTGAGCTGGTGTTTCCATCTCTGCTTAATGTTGTTGTCACATGTTCCAGCCATTGTTAGAACATCAGCTAAGCCACGATTCATGCCCGTATTGGCATAGTGGGCACACTGCTCGTGAAAGTTTTCAAGACCTGCTTCAGGCCGTACCGAACGCCACTTGGAGAGTTGGTGTGTACTACGAGGTCCAGGTGGGATCTCCTGGTAGTAGGACACACCCGGGGTGTCCCCAACAAACTGGGCCTTGTTTGTTAGTTGCTCAGTTGCAACCTTGACTGTGTTTCTTGTGAAGACTGGTCGATCCAAGTCATCACAAGATTCACGATACTCAACAATCCACCGAGCTAGGCGGTCACTGATGATACCCCCAGGGAGTATGTTTTTGCGCAGATATTGAGAGCATCGCTCCTTCCATCGCTTCGAATGGCGTAGCTCTTGCACTTCATCCTCAGTGTACTTCTTGCCATCCTTGGCAAAAGTACCTTTCTTGAGCGAATGAAGCAAGGCTGATTCATCGGCATGTTCGTAGGAATAGATAGCATCCTTCAGTGCCACGAGGCACTTCCAATAGACTCCACTCTTGGAATCAAGGGTGTCGACAATCCGGTGCAGAAAGTGATAGAGACCAAGTTTGAATGCGATGTTGCCAAATATCCGGCGCCAGAACGTGTCATTGTGCGGGCACGTGTCCGTATAGATTTCGCTTGGCGAGAAAGCTGAACGTTTCTGACAGCTTTCAAGCACAAGGTGCGAGATCTGGTCCACTCCAGTGGAGGGCACGATAGCAAGAAACACGATCTCCTTAGTGGATCCTTTGCACGCTGTGAACAGTGCCTTCGCACCTGGCAGGTTGAAATTCTTCACAGTGGCAAAAGTGTGGTCAAAGGCTATAGTTTCGCCTTTCTCTAAAATAACGCTCTGTAGTTCCCTCTTGTAGCGATTGTAGTGCGAATAGCCGTATGGCATCAAAGGACTTCGTTGGGCGTCTTCGTAATACTGCCGAATAGAACTCCCACTTGGCGGCAGCACCAAGCCATGAAAGTCCTCAAATGTGAGGAAAGGGGCTTTTGGCGACCTACACAAATAGGTATGCGCCGATCTGGTGAAATGCTTCCCCATATTAGTGTACAGGGTTTCACTCACCATGTTCCCATTTGCGTAAGTCTTCATGAGGGCTTCCAAGTGGTCGGTCAAATCGTCATTGAACTGGAATGCATGACTAATTGATGCATAAATTGGTCTCACTGGGTAGCTTGAAGCTACATCAGGGTCTAGCATGGCGAGCAGACGACCATCATTTCCAGGGTAGCGCGTCTGGCATGTGGGGCATTGATACATCATAATGATGCACCACATAGGGCGTCCAGTAGTAAATACTGGGTAGAGTAGCCGGTTCTTGGAAAAGTTTGTCCTATCATGGCATAGACTGACATCAATACCACTAGTTAACTTGCAGTGATAGCATGGCAATTTCGCCTTAGGGTACGCTATCTTCCAGTCAACAAGTAGAATTGACGTGCCCTCTAGTGCATGGTAGTAAGGGCTTGGTGGTTCGGTCGTCTCCACTTCCTTTGGAAATTTAAATTCCAAGGAACCTGGCTGGAAGAACTGGCGGTAGTTAGCCACAGCCTCTAGTGTCTTGAGAGTCTCAGGGATTTCGGCACTAGTGTCGGCTGGCTTCTTGTGCTCGACAAGCAAGCAAATGTAGTCGACGACTAGGCCTACAGCTTCAGGGTACTTCTTGTTTGAAATCCAACTATAGTCCACACCACTCTTGAATTTACTAATTCTGAGATCAACTTCCTGACGAAGGTTGGTGGCATTGGCAAGACTTTTTCTCACCGGACGCAACAATTCCGAACTGGACCCAATCATCTTTCGGCTAGTTTCTCGCCTTGCAAAGAAATTTGCGACTGCAGGGACTGTAGAAGGAGGAGCTACCAATGGGGTGCGATTCAGCAGCAAATTGCGAGCTGCTTCTCGCTCCACAAATACTGTCTGCTCCGAAAGCCCCTTCGTCCGGCGATTCTTCGAGCAGAGCCTGTGGTGTGGCCGTTTTGGAATGCGAAGTTTTTGCTTTGAATCAGGGCGCACATTGAAAGCCTTCGTCTTGCAAATCACACAGTGCAGCACCGGATCAAACGCCAATCCACCATCAATTGCGTATTGCCGCCCGTGTTTTGCTTTGAACCGCGATGCTTTTTTTCTCGCCTTGGCATTCGCACCGATTCGGTTCTGCGATTGAATGCCCATCGTTGCTGCCTCAGTTACTACTGTGTTGTTGACAGCAGTAGCAGTAGTAACACCATTTCCTGAAAGAAGAAGCCGTGGTGGCCTCAGGTAAGGGTTGATGATGCATCTTGTTGAAGTAGTAGCCGCTGTCATCATCTCGTTCATTATGGAATCTCAATCGAAGTGACAGTATTAATGGGAAATGGGTGCGTTTGTTTTCATCGTCGGCACCCTTTTGTGGAGGGAAAAGCATGCCTTGCTCGACTTTGAATCTATGTATGAATTTAATTGTGTCGTGTTGATATTTGAACATCTTCCAATATGGCGCGAGGACACTATTAAGACAGCGTTAATACAAAATGATTGGCTAGAACTTCTGCCTGAATAATTTACATCCCTCGGGTGCAGTGACCACACCAAGCATCATCTACACACTTACCTTTAAACAATAGCTAAAGACATACTTGACATCCGCTCACCTTATTTGCGGGGTGGCGGCGGCGGGCTATAGCCGAAAGTCTAGGGAGAACCGATGCTCCAATACTTAACCCCCTCCCATAAATCAGAAGCAAACTACCTTAGTGTAAACCACTCTTGACTTTCTGTCCGACAGGCGCGGGCTTGACTAATTGTTCGCCAAGTTATTCGAACCCAAACGAATTTGACTCTTATTGTCAACACGATCGTCCGTTTCAGCCTTCTGCCCGCAATTAAGTCCATAGTCAATCTGCTAGAGGACTGTACTGAACACAATTGCCTTCCGGCAGAAGAACTCAAGCCCTGTGGTGTGGAACAGAAGTATCAAACGAGAACCCGAATTTACGCAGCTAATCGTCGCAAGATAATGTTGCACTCACATTCTGCAGAGTTCGATGCCCCTTTAAATCGAAACCAGCCAGGCTTTATTATTTTGATGTCGAACAGATTCGGAGCCCTTCGAACTTTTTCCTGGCCCATGCCCTAGTGACGTTATACTGAGTTCTGTGTGTACACCGAGGAACTTCGATACCGCGCAAACGGTATCCCGAAAACGAGCTAACCGTTTCGGCGATGATCTGGGGAAGTCGTGGGGAAGTTGTCGACGAGGGGAAGTTGAGGTGAAGTTGAGGTGAAGTTGAGGGGAAGTGCGCAAGGTCGACCGAACATCACGCCGGCCGGTTCAACCGCCAAGCCAGCCCTGTCGAAGACGTTTTGAAAACGTTTTGGACACATTCAAACTTGGTCGGCCGACTCGGTCTGTTGGTGGATGTCGGACTGGCTGGCTTTGGCGCGCACGGTCATCCCTTTGGCGCGCACGGTACGACGACGAGGTGAAGTTGAGGTGAAGTTGAGGGGAAGTTGTCGACTAGGTGAAGTTGAGGGGAAGTTGTTTTAGCGATAGTTATCAAGGCGTTTGGAATAACGCGGAATTCAAAGCACTCGCTTCTATGTGATCAATATATATGCCTCACATATGCCCTTTTAGGCCATGGGCCTGCAATTTGCACAATTAGAGACTTGAAGACGCGATTTCTCGCATTTAATCTCTGGTGCTGTGTTCAAGTTGTCCCACCCCCGACTATCCATTATCACAACTTGATGATTTAGTTGCGTCAACAATTCGCCCGCCTCTCACATTAGATTAGGCCATTACTATTAATACGTGTTCTTTTTGTCTAATTTAATTAAGCCTACGAAGCAAAACCGGGTCTGGTAGCATGAAATTCCCACAATCCCGGAAGTTGCGTGTATTTGTCCCATCAACAACAATCGTTTCAACTTTAGCACGAGTGCATGTTTGTTGTCTTCTCAGAACCGACCTTCATAAAACAATATGGCGCCTCTTGGAGATTGCATGATCACAAACAATGGCATGTTCCTGATAAGCAACGATAGTAGCACTTCTTCACTGTCGTCTACGTTGACTCGTCTTCGACTGGATAAGAGCCCCAAGGTCTCTTTCTGCGAAACAGTAACCGTGCGTTCAACTCTGAATATCGAAGACTTCACTCCAGAGGAATATCAAAGTTATTGGATCAACAGCGACGAATTCAGGATAAGGACGCGGTATGCTGATATTGCTGCGGAATTATTCGATTTTTTCGGGAAGACCCATGACGATGGTGACGTCCATTACCGAGGCCTGGAAAACCGAACAGTGACAGCAATCGAGCATTACACCGATAAATATTTCGCTGTGATCCTAGCGGTACTGGATGAGCAAGATCTTCAGAGATCACTTGGATTCACGGACGATGAAAGGATTGCTATGGCTTGCCGGCCCAGAACATATCTATGCGAACAGGAGGCCTTGTTGCGGGCCATGGAAGACGAGCTCGCAACAAAGGACATACACTGAGATAGTGTTCATTGCTCATAAGAAGTCATTAAGGTGGTACGGCAGAGGGCAAATGAGCTCTTTAACCTGGAGCAATTTGCACGTTTGGGGAGTTGTGACGCGCCTTGGTCTTGTTGCCTCCCAACTGATGGGCAGTGCGTCTCAAGGCCAGCCCCATTCGGCAGCACTTGCTTGCACCACCAGGTCCGAGAACAGACCCGGAAGAGATGTACATACCAAATCTTTTTGATGGAAGCAAAACTTACTAGTTTTTGTTTTTAGCAGAACAAAGTGTTTTCCATCATTTGGCATTTTATATTTTGCTACTAGCTTGTCTACTGCGGTAGCCCAATCGTTGAATCGGATTTTACTAGGTACGACTTTCGATGTATCCCCATGTCAAAGCGACGCATAAAAGTGCTTCCAGGTGCTCTGGTTGGCTAACAGCACCGCCGTCGCGTTGACGGTACAAAGATTTCGAGACGACTTCCAGAACTTCTCCGTGTGATCCTCCACATCAACTGCCCCCAAAATCGTTTTTTCCAGTGCTACTGAATAATCCAAGAAGGACTCAAGAAGCGACCGCGACGGACAGATGCTTGGGAAGTCCCGAGGCGACAACTTGAGGACGTCTTGGACAAAGCTCCGGGTAGCCCGGGCCCGCAGACCACGGCGACCCGGCTTCATCCAGCCCCATTGCAAGGCCTGTACATTGAGATAGTCAAAAATCAAGTCTTCTGATGGGGATTGCCGGCTTTGGGGGGCCGGCTCGTAGGTGGAGCAAGTGTGTTTGGCGACTTTGAGGACTTCGTCGCAAAGGAAGGCACGAACGACGTCAGGGGTGCGGTGCATATTCAGGACATGAACGTTCCAGTTCGAAGGGTAACGTCGCTGCAAAATCTTGTCAACAAAAGGATACGGCGGTGGCATCACTCCCTTGATTACCCCGCTCACAACATCTTCCAGAGTTTGTGGCCATTGCGGTGATTGTGGCCAAGGCTCTCGCTTTTGAAGCCGCATCTGAAATGCATGTTGATTATACGCACTAGGAAGCCACTCAAAGAATCTGCGATACGTGACTACAACAGTGACGTTCCACCCACTGAGAGCTTCTTCCAGCGCCGGCCAGAAAAGTGCTCGTTCACTTTCGAGACTATGGTCAGGGGAGGCCAAGTCTGAAATGCCTTCCTTGGAGAGAACCACCCCCAAGCCGTTCCGCCTGTAGCCATCCCACTCAGCCGTCAACTTTCCCCAACAGTCCACGTTGCCAATGCATTCAGTGAGCTTTTGGATCCGTGACTCCTGGATTATCTTTTCGTTGCTCGGAAGTTCGCAGTAGCGATCGTCCACCTTTCCCAAGAACACAATACAATCTTGACTCCTCAATACGTCTCGATACCGATAGAGTGTGCATTGGATAGAAGTTGTAGCGGACTTGTGAGGGCCGATGTGGAGAATAAACTGTGGTTGAACCGTCTGTTGTGACGGAATTGTGGTTGCCACATAGGAATGATTTGCATACGTCAAGGGGGCATTGGCAATGTCGTCGCTGACGGCGGAAGATCCAGCCTCAAGGCTCTTGAGAATCGAAAAATTGTAAATGCATGAAATCACCGTCAAGAGAAATAAAAGAAAGAAGGAATTCCTTCTTCGTTGTAGACGGTCCAGCAAGTCTCCGATGCATGACATGATATCATTGACTATTTACAGTCGATGGATGCTCGAGTGGGCGGATGCCCCTTTGTGGACGTTTGCGTGGCTGTCACAAGATGATTCCTCCACTATTCCCTCGCTCTGCAAGTACCCATTACCAGCCATCCTCTGGGAAGCAAATGGGTGGAACAATATACCAACGGGCTGACTAGGTAATCCTCTCCCGAAATGCTGTGGGTTGATCCCTTGTTTTCTCTTCAAATGACCAAGAGACCCCTCCTTCCTCATGCAGTCAGTCGTTTGGTCGATGATTTTCGGCGCGAGAGCGAAAAGTTTTGTTCCGTTTGGTCGTTTCAAGAGGATCATATTAGTCGGATGAAAGTGGTCTAAAGAATCGTACGTTTCGGCCTATTAGTGAGATCCCATCGGAAGAACCGAAAGCAACAAAAGGCCTCATCGGACTGGACCACCCACAACAGAAGGGAAAGTCTGATGACGTCGCCATCGGCTCATCGTATGTGCAGTACGACTGGAATGATAGTTGGTATGAAAGTTAGTCCCGATGCAAGACGACTATGAGAAAGAGATGGAAAGCCTCGGCTAACATAGCGCAGAAGAATCACCACGGCAAAAGAAAAGGGCGGACTTCTACCAAGTTGTACTACTGCTGGAATGTAGATGTGCCGCCGTCACAAATGAACCAGCAGCTGTCGCTCCCATCCCGATCGTCGTTATAGCTCAGGTACTACTGTAGAACAAGTCCATTGGAACAAAGAAATATGGTTCATTTCTCTGTCGTTCCTACTGCTTCGGTGAACAGCTGCATCATGCTGTCGCTTGGATGTAGAGCGCATTCGAGTGGTGGTTCCATTACATTAGCTGCCGCTATTTCCATCACGCCAGGTCTCTTGCTCGTCGTGCTCTACTAGCTGCTATTCAAAGCAATTCATACAATTCAGGACTCAAGATTCGCTAGCTATGAGAAGAGAGAAGAGCAGCTGCTTCAGGAAGCAACTGGAAGAGGCTGATCTCTCTTTCTCTAGTAGAGATCTTCGTTGCGGCACCCACAGGGGAGGAGTTCCACCTCTTCACACCCTCTACTCTACCTAGAGATCTTCTGTCACGCACACGCTGTGAAATGGAACCCATCCTCTATGTATCGTAACTGCTTCCTTTGCCAGCACGTTTCTGCCGCGGAAGCTGCAGGAAGATCGAACGTTTGGCACAGAACCACACTTTCTATTTGAGGCGTCCTGAAACAAACTGTCAACAAGACGCTCTTTCAAGAATATTATGCCTTCGTGCGCAAAAGTGCAACCGATAAGCTACCTACTAATCGCGAAAAGTGCGCACCGTCAGAATCGTTCCGGTCTCCATACTGAAAACGCCGGACTAATTAAACTTCTCCTGTGTACTTTGAGAGTCGTCGTAATATTAATATTTAGGCAGGGATTTCACAAACCTCTCTATTAAAAGAATCCTTTCAATTGATATTTTCAGTTCGTCTGCCTTGGAGTACGAAAGCCTTCCAATTTCATCGCACAGTTCCGTCAAATCCCGGCCAATTCTTAGATTTTCGTTCGCTTTCTCCAACACGTTTGATCATCTCATGGCTCGTCAACATAATCCTGCAAAGTCGGAAAAGCATAAAGGAAACAAAACTTCACCACGATGCCTGGCTTGAATAAATCAACAGAGAAGAAAGTATCTTTCTCTCGTCGAGTGAAAGTACGAAGGACGTCTCATCTCGATGACTACACCCCGCAAGAAAGGAAATCCACCTGGTATACGAAAAACGAGATGCAAGCGATCAGAGAGGACATTGGGGCGACAGTAAAGCTAATCGAAATGGAAATTGATGTTACATCGAGTAAGGAGTTCTGTCACAGAGGCTTGGAGCACCAATGCAAAGGAGGGGCTCAACGACGACTCGCAAACAAGAAACGGGCATGGAAGGCCGTCTCTGACGAGCAAGCGATTCAACGAAGTCGAGGGATTCATGACGCCCAGGCATTGGCCGACGCCTATTCAAGCCAAGTGCAAGAGTGTAGAAACATCGCAATTTTGTTGGGCGTATACGACGAGCAACAAGTTTATCCCAAAACGGAAGAAGTCATGAAGCCAGCAGAATTGGATTGCGGAAACATCCCTCCTCCATCGATATCTTCTTCATGCTCGGCTTCGCTATTTGGCAGAGTTTATCATCACCACAACCTCTCAACACGAGCTGCATGAGAGTTTTTCGAATTGTTTTTGGCACCACCACGTTGGTATTCATAGAGACGAGAATAGACATATATTATAGTAGACGATACAAAAAGAAGATTTCAAACGCTACGCTACTGCTGCTACTAAGCCTTGGACAATTAATCTTCTAGATCTATGAGAGCGTTTCCAGTATATTATTCAATACCCACTTTTGTTTACGTTTTGCCACATTCAAATAGGCTGGTGAGAGAGTTGACAACCAAGGTGGCAAGCACCCCGTTGTTGTTTTTTGGATAGAAAGCGGGTTTGGAAGATTCGGCCGAATCGATTTGATGATGGGCCGTCTTTTTGTGTGAGTAGAATAAAGCTCGGGAGAAACTACGTCACATTTTAATTGGCGATATTTAAGGATACCGCGAGATGGGCAATTGTCAACCTACCGGTAACTTTCGGAGAAGTCAAGCAAGGAGAAAAGATGAGACGCATGATCTATTCGGCCTGTCATGCATCCGCTTTTGCTGGTCCTGCGCGAGCGTGTCGGCCGGAGCGAGCATCATCATCACCCGCGCGCGGATGACGCTCCGATCTTTTGGAGAAGGGGTGTCAACTTCTTCTTCCTTCGCGCCGCCCGCCGATCACGAACATCCGACTTGGATGCCTTTTCGCCGTCCAATCCACCGACGACGACAAATAAGAATTGTTTCTCACAAGGACACTTTCCCTCATATATCTTTCGAACAATCTCTCAATTGCTCTTCCTGAAAATGTTGGCACGTCAAGCAATCAACAAGGCGGCCGTCGCCGGTCGCAACTTCTCGTCTGCCGCCGCTGCCAGTGGCCTGAAGAACGTCGTCGTCGTCGGTGGAATCCGAATTCCGTTCGCTCAAACGTCGACGATCTATCAGGGGGAAATGGCGGTCGATCTTCAGCGCCTCGCGATCACTGGTTTGTTGACCCAGACTGCCGTGCCGAAAGATGTCATTGATTATGTAATTTGTGGTAATGTGATCCAAGAGGTACGAACTAGCAATATTGCTCGCGAAGCGGCCGTCAATGCCGGACTGCCCTATAATATTTCGGCGCATACCGTGGCACAAGCTTGCATTTCTGCCAATGCGGCGATTACTACAGGCGCCCAGCAGATTATGACCGGACATGCGAATGTTGTCCTGGCGGGAGGTTGTGAGACGTTCTCGGATGTTCCTATTCGTCTTACTCGCCCAATCCGACAAAAACTCATCACAATGCCGAAGGCAATGAAGAAGGGCGGCCCGATTGGAGCCGTCCGACACATGCTCAAGGGTCTCAAGACGAAGGATCTAGCTCTTGAAACTCCTGCCATTGCTAACTATACGACTGGCGAAGTGATGGGCGTCAGCTCGGACAAGCTGAGTGCCAAGTTTGGCGTTTCTCGTCAAGAACAAGACGAGTTCACCGTCAGAAGCCACGTGCTGGCTGCAAAAGCCCACGAGTCTGGCTTCTACAAGGAAGAAATCATTCCCTACAAAGGATCTACTGCTGAAAATGGTATTAAGGGAGATTCGACCATGGACTCGGTCGGAAAGCTCAAGCCTGCCTTTATCAAACCCCATGGCACCCACACGGCCGCCAACTCGAGCTTCTTGACCGATGGTGCTGCAATGAGTCTGTTGATGAGCGAAGAAAAAGCACTCGAGCTGGGATTCAAGCCGTGGGCCTATGTTCGTGACTGGTCGTTTCATGCCTGTGATCCGTGGGAGGAGCTTTTGTTGGGTCCCACCTATTGCACGCACGATATCTTGCAACGCAACAAGATGGCCTTGTCGGATATTGGAGTACTTGAAATCCACGAAGGTAAGCTGATCCAATTTTATGTCATACCTGCGGGAAGATGTTTCTTGCAACACAACCTTGACTTAATACTGCTTTTGCTTTTTTTCTTCAACATTAGCATTTGCCGGTCAACTTTTGTCCAACTTGGTCGCCATGAACAGTGACAAATTTGCCCAAGAAAGGCTTGGTGGCAAGAAGGTTGGTGAGATTGACATGGATAGGATGAATACTAAGGGAGGCTCGCTCTCGATCGGGCACCCCTTTGGAGCAACCGGATCTCGCTTGGTGACGACAGCGTCGCGACGTCTCCAACAAGAAGGGCAACGATTTGCACTATTGGCTGCTTGCGCTGACGGAGGTTTGGGACATGCGTGCTTGTTGGAGCGATACGACAACAAGTAAAGAATTTCTTGTTGGGTTGGTATAGTGGATGCCTGATAGTTACAAAGAGATAAAATCAACGACCTGTACATTCATGCCTGACCGATTCGTACTAGGCGAAAGTTAAATCGTTAAGGAAAAGAAGGAAAAATCGAACATGTTTGCTTTCGACCAGAAGTTTAGTCTTGTAGACCATGCACCATATGCAGTTCCATCTACTGCCGGTACGGATCTAGCTAGTCCCACTAGACAGTATCGTAGCATGAGATAGCTCGTGGCGTGTTTGCTAAATGAACGCAAGCGAATTTAGGGCAAAGATAGAAACGGCCTGATCAGCAAGCCCCACATACCCCATACGGCAGGGCACGGTAGTGGAAAGATTGTTCGTCGTAGTACGGGTAGTCGATCTCTACCTCGTGGGCGGCATATAGTTTCAGCAGCTGAAAGGTGTAGCCTGACATAACTCTACAGATAGACTACGAGTAAGTTGACACAATCTTTCCCTTGCTACTAGCAAAGCATATGAGTTCCAGAGCTGAAGAGTAGGAAGTATTCCTTAGCCACTCTTGCCCAAGGCTTTCGCAAGTTGTACTACTAGATGGACGGTGTCTCTTCAACGATCAGGAGCAACAGACAGGCTAACGCATGACGGCTTGGATCACCTAAAACTACCACATCTAAGAGACAGCTCCTTTTCGCATGTTTGACTTTGCTCTTATTTTCTATAGGAACTATTCGTTTAGTCCTTATCTTGCGCCGTCTTCTTCACACCTCGAAGACGCCCAGTCCGGCGAGCACCGATCAAACCAACCTTGCGACCAGCAGGACGGTCTCGGGCAACCGTGGAAGGCTTACCAATGTGCTGGTGGTTACCTCCTCCGAAAGGGTGCTCCACAGGGTTCTTTGCCACACCACGAATCTTTGGCCAGCAGTTTCGCTTGACAGCGTATTTGTGGTACGCATTTCCAGCCTTCAACAGAGGCTTATCGGTACGTCCTCCACCAGCGACAATACCGACCTGGGCACGCACTGTCGAGGAGACGGTCTTCTTACCACCAGAAGGAAGTCGCAGACGAGTGGTTCCCTTTTCGTCATCGTGGGAGACAACAATAGCAAAGGTTCCAGAGCATCGGGCAAAGGCACCACGATCACCGCGCTTGTTCTCCACGTTGCAAACAATGGTACCCTCCGGAACAACGTTCAAGGGCAAGACATTGCCGACCGAAAGAGTGGCCTTCTTTCCGCAGTAGATGAATTGTCCAGTGTACATACCTTCAGTGCAGAGCAACAATTCCTCATCACGTTGGTATCGGTAGGCATTCAGAAATTGCACCTTGGCAACGGGGGCTCCTCGGCCAGGGTCGTGAAGGATTTCCTTGATAACTCCGCGGATGTATCCTTGCTTTTCGGCATAGTCCAACGCTCGGAGCTTGACAGCACCCTTTCGGGTCCTGACGTGCGCCTTGAAGACGGTGGACTTACCCTTACGTTGGGCCTATCATGGTGGATAACAACAACGAGAGACGAAACAAAAATCCAATCAAGATAACAAAGGACGCGTCAGATCTGGACTCTTGGAATACAGCCTACACTGGATCTATTACTACCGAGTGGACTTACTTGGACGTATTTACCCATGGTGAAACAAGTATCGACTGAACCAAGTCGTTGTGCAAGAGCAACAGCGACAAAGCAAGGTGCGACGATGATGGTGAGTTTGGACGGGCTGGAACCCAAGCCGGTGGGAAGCCACGATGGGCGGCTACGGTACATTGGTACAAAATCAACGCAAAAGTTTTTTCGAGTAAGAGGTAAAAGAGAGGTGCCGAGTTGACTCCCTCGACTAATCCCACTTTTCAGCTTGCATGCGATCGTCAATTTTGTCGATGTAGTCGAATTCTTTTGTCCAATTGTCTGTGGATTTCAGAGTTTTGTTGCCGTCTGTCTCGCACATCCGCGCCAAAATCTTCGCCGCTTCCTTGGATGGAATTTGCGTGGCCGCGCGAGCGCCCCATCGTCCGCCGGCGCCTCCGCCTCTCCTCGGAGGGAAATGATCCATGGCGGCAATGACACGATGCATTTTGTGTTCGTCTCGCATCAGTAAAACGAGTTCATTGTTGCTTGTGTTGCTATCTCTTTGCCGGCTCTCCTCTATTGCATCATGAACGTTGTGAAATCCAAGTCCGCTCGTGCCAATGCTCTTCCAAAAGGCAAGGCGGAGGCCCAGGGCGCAAAGGTGAATTTGTACCAGGAAATCCCCAATATTGAAGTCAGTCTCGACGACTTTGAAGAGTTTGCTCTGGATCGTCTCAAGGTAAGAACAGTGACTATTTGTTAACTGTGGGGGTCTGTAGATGGAACAGTCTCATTCAGATTATTTTTGCTTTGAAATCTTACCTCGGGTTTGCTGCTTCCACAATTGCTACAAAAGGTGTTGAAAATGTTTGAGCAGTTGAAACTTCGTCACGTTGATACTTCTCAGTACAAGAAGCACCTCGATCCTCTACTTGCGAGACTCAATAAGGACTGGACGAAGGACTGGATTTCCCACTTTGTCTTGCGCCTCGCCTATTGCCGTACCGAGGATTTGCGTCGTTGGTTCTTGGCTCAGGAAGTGCAGTTGCTCAAGTGGCGTCTCAGCCATTCGGCTGCTGGGTCGACCACGCAAGCATTGGCGAGTGTCTTGCCCGAAGCCAAACTCATTCCTCAAAAGGAATTGGAGGCTTCCAAGTTGATGCCATTGATCCTGGCTTCCACTCCGAATATTAAGATGGAAACCCAGATTTATCAGGTGCCATTTACGCATGCCCTGGACTTGGTGCAGCACCGTCAGGTTTTTGTCCGTCGTGGAATGGCGTACATTCCGGAATCCAAATTGGTGCATCTAGTCACGGCCCGTTTCCGGGCTTCCTTGTCCCGTCAGCTGGTGCTGTTGAGTGCGGTTCCTACCACACCTGGTTTGCAACGCACCCAAGGCTTTTTGAAGAATGTCGCTACGGTCCATGCCATTAAGGACCAGTTCCAGACCAACAATGAGAATCTCACCGACTTGAATGCCACAAATGTGCCAGCACATCTCAAACACATGCCTTTGTGTATGGCTCAGTTACAGTTGGCTCTTGAGAAAGAAAAGCATTTGAAACACTGGGGACGATTGCAGTATGGTCTCTTTCTCAAGGGTGCGGGCTTGTCTCTGGAAGATGCTTTGACCTACTTTGAACGCATGTTTGTGGGCAAGGGGTTTAGCAAAGAGTACGCCTATAACTGGAGACACATGTACGGAAAGGAAGGAAAACGAGCCAACTATCCTCCCTATTCGTGCGCCAAGGTAATCAACAGCAATGCGCCCAATGCCAATGAGCATCATGGTTGTCCTTTCAAGCATGGGACTGTACAAGAAGTTACCAATCTGTTGGGTCGTTTGGGAGTCAACCCGCAGCAACAAAAGGGTATTATTGCGCAGCAACAATCCCACAATTATCAGTTGGCATGCGTCGAACATTTCAAGGTGACCCACCCCAATGTAGACACCAACCCTCAAGTTCAGACGGACAATTTGGGGAACCATCCGAACGCCTGGTTTCAGGCTAGCGTGGCATACGAAAAGGCGACCACTAGTAGCAGTGGTGACGTTGCCAAGGATATCAAGACTCCGGCCATGACGCCCGCTATAAAGCAGCCCGAATCCGTCCCATCCAGTGCTACTTCCGTATCTCCGTAGGGGGACGAAGGAGTGAAGTTGGGTTCTATTTCACTGTCGCGTTGATTCACAGGCTTTGGCACATGAAGCGTTGCTCCACTAATAATACACTATAAAGATTTTACTTTGACAACTAAAGCAGCACGGCATTGCTATATCATAGGTCGAGCGCGTTGCCATGAATGTGAACCCAAGATAGAGCAAAGCAGTTTGACCAAGTCGTGTCAGTAAGGCAGCTAAACTACCGGTAGTACGATAACCCCGCGGCTTCTGTTGTCTTAGCAGCAAGCTTCATTCTCTTTATCCACCACTACTAGTATTAGAGTGGAGGTGGTCGCTAGGGTGAAATATGAATCTGTGCGGCCTCCCGTTGCCTCGAAAGCAACCGAGGGCAGCATGTAGCAAAACAACTACCATGCTTTGGCGCAATAGTATCCGAGAATCTTGGCAGAAGTCGGTTGAAGTCGTACTGATCGAAGTAAACCCTTGCTGCTACTGCCAAAGCTACCATACAAGCTGTAGTATATCCGTACCAAGGTACATATGCCGTAGCACCGGTACATACTGGAATAATTTTAACGATGACTTCAAGTTGAACTTTCGCGAGTTTGGTAAAGGCCATCAAAAGGCATAAGCCATGAATGGAACGAAGAATACTTCAAGTTGAAGAAACGTTTATTTGGTCCCAACAACAAGCGACGGACAGTTTTGGAAGGTACCGGTAGGTTCGGAGGATGACGTCGACTTATTGTGACACATAAATCAAAAAGCCCTTTTCTCTTGTAATAAGAAGGGAAGTACCGGATAAATTATGTTTTGTTAAACAAAGTACGACCCCGAATAACATGAAATTCATAGGGAGATTTCATTCTTCGTCCGCGGTGTCAGGGAGCTCCGACGAAGAACTCATGAAGAACATCTTCGGTGGAATCAAAATGCTTCTGATTACCCACGAGAAAAGCACACCGCCCTTTACGACCAACCCAAAAAGCCTTGTTGTTGGTTCTCTCACATGGCTCAGATCGATCAGCAGCACCCCAGCAACACAACACAGCAACGCTCCACTCCGTTGTAACGAACTGAACTTTGCCTGGTTGTTTGGACACGATATCATAGTTAGCAACAATGGTGAAACGAACACTAAACAATCTCCAGCCAGAAGAATATCGGGTAGGCGCCAAGCGAGGAACCAAGAGGCAGCGAACGGAAGAGTTTCTGGAGAAGACAGCGAACTACGAGCACACCATGAGGACTTGCCAGTTTTTCGCTTCCCACTTGAATATGAGCGTGGAAGAAACGTCTCAAGTTGACGATACGGTGGGTGTTACGTCGGCCACTGTGGTCAGAGATCAACTTCAGCGTTCCATGCTGATGTTCGAGATGAAGCACCAATCGGATTACTTTCGGATGAGAAATGAAGCCAGCAAAGCCATTCGGTTAGCCGATGCCTTCCGAACGGTTTCTTCTGGTATCGAGGCTCCTAGTGGCTCTCCTATTTTGGGGCTGTTAGATTTGGGGTCCGAAACGACAAACTCTATCAAGAAATGTCTGTCAGAGTATGCTGGGGTACCTTCGTCGAGCGAGCTGTTGGACTGGAAGAACTTGGATTCGCTGATGCAGTGATTGGCTCGTTACGCTACAATCGACGAGCGCCGCGGAATGTATCCGACTTGTTTACCGTATCATGACAGTAATAAATCCCGACGCATGACTGCAAAGACGGATTCTCGCGCTCTCGATTGGATCAAGAGCAGAACGATGATCGAATCGTTGCCGGCAGCTTCCGCGGGTTTGGGATCACCAGTCGCTCGTAAACAGCAGCTCACCAGTGATCTTTCCGAGGAGCCATGAATGGGATGTTTAGTCCAATCTCCAGGCTTCATAGATTCAGCGTTAGACTTACTATGATTCATCAGTACTTCACCCCTTCCGCAGTCGTATCAAAGTACTTTTTCTATTGGTCCTGTGTTCATAGTATTCTGACCTTGTTCGTACGTGATCGGGGATTCGCAAAACAGCGCAACTTTCTACTACTCTCTAAGGCGGTGGTGGGAGCCAATAGTGTTGGCGATGAAGAAAAAACGCACTACTATAAGAGGCCACCGCAGCGATTTCAATAGTGACATCAATAGTCCTTGAAACACTGATAAGAGAGGTGAAGATGAACGACGAAGACGATTTAGTCCCAGCATTGCTTTGCAATATCGTGGGGCAGGAGGGGGGTCCAGTTGGCAATCACAGCTTTCCTTCCTCGGAGTTGAAGGGTCCGTTCTTCATCGTTCTCACTCGAATGGCATGAGAAGATTACATTCTGAATGACGACAAGATACATAATAATAATGCTAGTCGGTCTTAGTAAATATCTTGGTCGAAATTTTCAAACCTATATCGATGTAATGGTGCCTATTGACCACCGGTACGAGATATCAACCTCATTTGGCGAAGGATCGTCTGCGTCACGAATTGAGTCAGTCAGTCGGTCCTCCATCCGTCGTATCGTTTTAGCGCACGACGTAACGACGTCGGTCGGCACAAACGCGAGAGATCTCGAAGATATCGTCTGCTACCATGCACAAAAAAAAGATTTTGGGATGTCAAAGAGACGATGATGGGTAATTGCCATTTGATACGACCATACCTGGGGATACTATGTATTATCATCCAGAACTCTTCGGCCCTGTTAAGATGGGTGGGAGGCACGAAGGCAATGCAATTTGCTTATGTGAGCAAGTTGTATCAAGTTCGACCATACAGGTTCCTTGGGGAAAGCGACGAACTAGAAAAGCGGCGCCGAAGCCTGACCCGTCCGTCAAACTTTACAGCCACCAGGGGAGGTACTTTGGTAACTACCAAAGCAAAGAAATTGGAATCAAATCAGACGGCGATTGAGGCTACGAGTCGCCAGCTTCAAAACTCGTCTTCCCAGGAACAGATGGAAGGCGTCAAGCAGGATCAGAAGGGAAAATTTGCTTCGCATCATGATCCCAAGAGTGAAAATCTCGACAAGGAATCGATTTCTAGCAGTGATAAGCATCCCGATTCAATGCGGCTTAGTGCCAATGCGAATAGCGGCAAAAACAAGAAGCCATCAACAACAGCCCGGCCTAGACGATCAACATTGACCGATAAGCAGGCGATCCTCGAGGAGGGGCTCCGAATGAGACCTATTGGAGTCATTCGATCTGTATACCGGCTGTGTGTGGGTACCCCACGACAGGGCCTCCTCGCACCAAATGCCCGTGGATGCATTGATCTTTTCACATTGGGAAATTCGTCACCGGCACGATCGGTGGAGGGCCTAGAGGGATACTCTCATATTTGGATTATCTTTGTGTTCCATCTCAATACACAATCAGAAGATGCATCAAAAAGGGTAAAGTCGAAAGTATCTCCTCCCGCTCTTGGAGGGGACCGAGTCGGCATTTTCGCCACGCGATCGCCACATCGATTCAATCCGATTGGAATGACTCTTTGCAAACTCGATCGTGTCGAGCATGTTGACAAGCGAAATGTCAAACTCCATGTCTCTGGCTTGGATCTAGTGGATGGGACCCCTGTCCTAGATATCAAACCTTACGTTCCCGTTTATGATTCGGTAGCTCCAAGAGTCGGGAGTTCTGGCGGTGGCGTTGTTATGCCGGACTGGGTGGAAGATGGCCTCTCCTTGAAACGCGTGGTGAAAATTAGTGATTCGGCAAAGGCAGATTTACAAGCAATTCTGACAAAGGATCCCAGAGCTTTGGAATTCTATGGGCCGGACCATGGTGAAGCTACTGTTGCAGACACAATGATGGCTGTCATAAAATGTATCAAGGATGTTCTCGCCATTGACGTTCGATCCTCATTTCAAACCAAAAAGTCACGAGCTGGAAGTTTCCGAGCCGAACGATCCAATCGCCTGTTTAGAGCATCGTCGTTCACACCGAGAGGCCAACAAGAGCACCGTGTTGACGATATCAAAGCCACTAGCGACAGCCTTTGTACGCAGCAAATCGACAATCTCCTGGTCCATTTTAGCATCCAGGAGGGAGAAAACTCGGAATTTACAGCTTCATCAAACAGTGGGGCTCAAGATATTTTGGATGTTAGATCGATGGAGCTTCTTGTGGTGAATGGCCAGCGCCGGCGTAGGGGAGTCGACGAGATTTGATGGCCATCTCATTTGAAGAAATGGGGGGGGGAAGCACGAAGGGTTAGTGCCAAATAGCTCTTGAGATCGTGCGAGGACAAGTCACTTACTACAGCATGTATGCAAGCAGTGTCCGGCTTTTATTAGTTCTCATGGTAATAATGGTAGTAGAGAGAAGAGAGTAGTGCTTCAGTCACAGTGCCTGCTCCAGCCGCCCTTAGGTATCTTTGGGTCATATTGGTCGAACGGTCTGTTTCGCCCGCGCTAAATAAGGTTTTCCCGAAGAAAAAAGGCGTCTCATCGCCCATGTGCATTTGTAGAGACATATGGTGCCAACCTCTCATCGCATCACCTCTCCATCGATCATCTTGAATCCAAAGATTGTCTGTGATACGGCACGGGAAGTCTTCTTCATACGTGGTGTATTAAAGCTAGTTCCATAGACGAAGAAAACGGAGATCCAACGCTTTGGATCTTTCTTTCGATCTAACACGAAAGCATGAGAAGGGTGAAAGATCCTGCGACGATCTTTCTGAGAACCTTCTGTCTAGGTTTTCTCATCACGGCAAGCACGACGTCGGCGTGGATACCAACGACGACACAGAGTACCTCGTCATTAGCAAGAAGCTTTAAAAAGTATGGCTCGCAGAATCCTCTGAATCTGGTACGACCAACGACGTACTTGGATGGGGAGGACCAGCCGCAGAAGACGCCATCCTCGGCGTCAGCATCCGAAGCGTCACCGCGGACTTCTGCCTACAACCTGGGTATTGGGAAGAATCTTCCAGTCACAGGAGAAATACCAGAGAATGCTACAGCAAACATCACCGAGTTGTATTGGAATGTGGCCAAGCCGGTGGAAAAACCTGGCCTCTCCGCAGAAGCGCTGAATGAAAGCAGCAGGTCAGCCGTGGAGGATTCGAATTCACCATCATCAACTACACCTAAACCAGAGGCAGCGAAAACGATTCCCACGAAAGGAGTTGTTAAAAAGTCTCCTGATAACTATCGACGAGTCAAACGAATGGTAGCCAAAACACAAGCAGATGCTTCGTTGCGCGGTGCGATCTGGGATGAATTGCATTTTGTGGACGAAAACAAGAAAAAGGCTTCCAGAGCCTCGTCATCGAGAGAACCTGAGAAAAGCGTTGTTCCTGTAGCAGCCTTCGCCGTTGCAAGCACTAGCATGGGTGGTGAATACGAAGCGCTTTCACCCCAGCCACCCCAATTGTTTTATCCTGATATAGACTTGAGTATTCCGGACGAGATCTACTCTGAAGATTACGATGCGGTGTGGGATCTCATGCGATGGGAGGCCTTCCAAGAAGCCAAGCGAGAACCGCTTCTCGTAAGTTTCTTGTATTCTTCCATTCTGAATCACAAGCATCTAGAGTCAAGTCTGGCATTTTTGCTGGCGAATCGACTTTCCAGCCCGGCCATGATTTCCACTCAGATTCAGTCGCTGATATTGGAGGCGTTGGAGACGGACAAGACGATTGGTCGAAAACTTCGAGCCGATATCATGGCAGTGAGGGATAGAGACCCGGCTTGTACTTGTTTGCCGGATGTATTTCTGTATTTCAAAGGTTTTCATGCTTTGCAGACGTACAGAGTCGCCAACGTACTTTGGAAGGCGGAAAAACGGGTGCTGGCACATTACTTGCAATCCCAAATGAGTCAAACCTTTCAAATTGATATTCATCCAAACGCGACATTGGGATCCGGTATCATGCTGGACCATGGAACAGGTATTGTGGTGGGCGAAACGGCGCGGATCGGCCATAATTGCTCGATTTTGCATCACGTGACGTTGGGTGGCTCGGGAAAGAAAGGTGTTGATAGGCATCCCAAGGTGGGCGATGGTGTCTTGATTGGAGCTGGTGCAAGCGTTCTAGGGAATGTGAAAATTGGTGACGGGTGCCAGGTTGGGGCTGGTACGTTGGTAATTACCGACTTGCCACCTCATTCTGTGGCTGTCGGCGTTCCGGCCAAAATAATAGGATCCTTCATTGATGTAACCGAGCAACCATCCATTGAAATGAATCAAATGATGGATGCAAAGATTGTCACATTTCAATCGGACGGTATCTAGCGAATCCAGAATGTCGGCTAAATAGATGGGACTCGATTTATTTCAACAGCTGAAAGTTAAATCTAGAAGAAACGGAGGAGACCTCAAGAATGTTCAGCCATGAAATTGATTTTATGCAATGCTTAGCTTTAGGTGCGGTAATGGAAACAGTCCCATGTGGTCTATTCTGATGAGCCATTCTTTGAGGTGAATCTTTTGTGTAGCGAATCAAATAGTCTGAATCGCCAGCGACGTGTCTTCTCATCTGCGCCCAACTGTTTCTTGGTATCAGCGAGGTATTGCTCTGCATCTTTCGCGTCGCAGTTAGCATTTTCCAGGGATTTTCGGACGGATGGTTGAGCCATTTCTTGGTAGAGAGGTGCCAAGTACTCTGGATCACTGCCACTTATTCGTTGTGCTTCGAGTATGCATTTCACAACGCCATCAATGGCCTTTTTCCGTACCTTCACTCGCCGATCGTCTATTATTTCCAGACCCCGAGTTGAGATCGAATTCGTGTCTTGTACAGTCGCGCTAGACATGCGTCTAACTACACTTAGCGCCTCTTTCTTGATGAAGAAGTATTCCCCATTGCTGTACCAGCGATCCTGAACCTCGTCCTCGTCAATGCGAACTTCTCTTATTTCTGGCGGATCTTCTTTAAAAGCCACAGCGCGAACGTTTTTAGTAGGGTTCGCACTAGTAGAGGCTAAGGCCGAGTCAGAAGCATTAACGACATGGTCCTCGTTTGCCACCGCCATCTTGCCCGAGCTGCAAACAAGCTCCTATTCACTTCCGAGCCACCCTTCACAACGAAGGAACAATTCGAGGATTAACTGTCTCGACCGAAGATCTCAATACGTCGCCCCTCCACTCTGGTCACCCTTTGACTTTACTAGTTGTAGCCTCTTCTAGCTCGTAGCACGGTCTCTACCACTGCTCCTTTGCTATCTCCTGATGCTCTGCAACTGCAAAAGCAGGAGAGTGCATGCATTTTTATCCGGCGCAAGAAGAGAACTCATGAGAAACCATTGGCGAAACGCGGGGTATTTTCCGCGTTATCTCCCAATAGCGCCAGATGAACCCATCGGTGTCCGAATGTACACCATCATCGATTACGTCAGCACGCCGACCTCTCCGACTTTGGGAGGTGCGCAAAAGCCTCGCTACAGCGGGGAATAATAAAATCGGAAGCGCATGTGACCACTTCGAACCAAAGAATGATTCATTGGATAGCGAAATCTCGGCACTAATATTGAATGAGTCGCAAGCCAAATTGAAAGTAGCACGAGACGATGATGATTCATAGACATGAAAGCTACGGCGAGCGAGTCAAGACGAAGGACAACAACAATGTGTTACAGTAAGATAGTCCTAGCTTCTACAGATTCGCTAGCGCTGGCACCGTTTGACTTCTTCGCAGGCGTCCTGCTAAGTTTCCGAACGAATTGGAGGTGGGTATCTTTTGCAGGTAGATATTGGCCGCAGAAATGGACTTCTCCCTGCGTCGTAGCAACAACAAAAATTATAGAAAATGAAATTGCACAAGTTATCAGACGGCTACGCCAGCCAATACACAGCATCTGTCCCCGCCCCGAACGGCTTTCTTGGCGTCATCGCTTTATTGGTCGTCCTCAATGGGCGGGAAGAAAGGCGGCGTCAGCAGCTTATCTCTCCCTTTCGCAATATCAATCGAATCAAACCAAGGATGCTTCAGGATATCCCCTGGGTTCGCCGTGCCAAACCTCTTCTCAGGGTCTTTAATGAGTAGTTTTGATACCAAGTCCTTAACTTCTTCAGAAACGTCGTCGCCAAGCGGTTCTGGCTCGTTATTGGTGATATCCTCGAGCAGCTGCATTTCAGGGATACCGTCGTAGTAGAAAGGATTTTCACCACTGACCATTTCGTAGACGACGACGCCAAAAGCCCACCAATCCACAGGGAAGCCGTGGCCTTGGTTGCTGATAATTTCTGGACAAGTGTAGTTCGGTGTACCACAGAACGTGAAAGTTTGGCCGCTAGGAATGTGCTTTGCCTATTCACAGGAAACGTAGAAGGCAGCAAGTGTGAGAAGTCGAAGTTCATCGCGGCCGATATCATGAAGATCGATTTCCATGGACTTACAAACCCAAAATCGACAAAGACAATGTAGCCATCTTCTGCGACCATAATATTCTCAGGCTTCAAATCCCTATAGCAAATCTGTTTTGATTTGGGGTAAAGCGACAGTGACAAGTAGATTCTAGTGAGAAAGATGGACCATTCAAAGCACGATGTACCACACTACTCACCTTCTGGCGGTGCATATACCGAAGGGTGTCTGCAATGAGCGCGCCATAGAATTTGGCATTTTCCTCAGGAATGCCGGATTCCCACTCTCCGTCGTCAAGTTCACGGTGAACGACATTCCACAATTCCATTCCTCTGATAACTCCCATTACCAAGTAGATATTGTCGTCGTCTTCGAACTTGTGCACGAATTCACAAATGAACGGGTGGCAGAACTGCGAAAGAATTTCGCATTCGCGCTCTATCGCCTGGGCCACAGTAATAGTCATTCCAGAAGCCTCGCGCATAACGTCGTCCTTCGCTTGAATCTTTAAGGCAAAATCCTGATCCTTCAGTTCTTCGATGTTCGGTTTAACCTTCCAGACTTCACCAAATTGTCCTTCACCCAGAACGGACTCGCGGTTGAAGTGTTCCAGGCTGACTCGAGTCTCGTGGAATGAATTCTGCATGGAGAGCCGAGCCTTACTCATCCGTCCAATCATTGATCCCACCATGTCGTCGTCTCCCTCGTCATCAAGTTGCCCGAGGTGGAAACTTCCTTTGGCGCTGTCGTCGAAATCCTTGGAGATATCATACTTCTGGGAGGCCTCCTCTTTGAGCATCATCTCCCCCTCCTCATCCTCCTTCTCATCTTCGCTATCTGCTTCAACCATTTTCTTGAGAGCTGCCGCACCTAGCAACCGGTTCATGGCCATGATCTTTCTAGTCGCCTGCCTCCAGGCCTTTTGGAACTTGGTCTGATTTTGCAACACATAACGGAAGGTGATTTGATCCAAACGATATAATTGGGTGGGGGAGTTGGCTCGGACGGAAGCCTTCCGGGCACAGGAATAGAGCAGCCCCTGCTCACCGAAGCTTTTGCCTACCCCTGCGCTTCCGACCTTTTTCTCGAACACTTCAAAGTCTACGCCACCACTCCCAATGATGTAAAAGTACATTGGTTCCTTCATTTCCCCTTGTTGGATAATAAGCTCACCGGTAGAGTACTCGTGTGTTGGTTCAAACGCCTTGACAAGTTCATTCACAGAGCGGTCATTAAGCTTGTTAAAAATGAAATTGTTCTTGATCTCTTCTCGAATGAGGTCCTCCGCAGCTTTGTCTTTCTCGTGAAATTCTGGCTTAAAAAGCTTATCCAATTCTTGAATACGAGCGGCGGACACTCGAGTAGTCTTCTTTTTCGGTCCACTTCGGCTTGAATTCTTCTTCTTCGGCTTCGGCTTAGCTTCTTCATCGAAGTCCTTGAGAGCGTCCGCTCCGTCAGGTTGCTGCAGAACCTTGGCCTTACTCTTTGCCTTAGGCGACTTTGATGGATCTTTTGATTTTTTCTTCTTCGTCGTCGTCGTGAGCAAAGGAGGCGCCGGTATAAGTAGTTTTCCGTCCTTCGCTTGTATCTTCATTCTGCCTTCGAACTCCTTCAAAGCAGTTTTGTATTCTGCCAACTTTTCTTCATATTTCTTGTATAGTTTCTTCTCCTTCGCCTTTTCACCAGACTCCTTAACAATGTCTGCCATCATCTTTTCTACCTTCTTGATTTTCTTTTGCAGTGTGGTCGGCCTGTCGTATGGGGTGCTTCCTGTCCCCGGAGATGACACTTCCGAGGCGCGATCTGCAAATTTCGAGAAGGACGTTGGCGTGCTTGGACGATCTGAGTGAATCGAATCCTCTTCAGACAACGAGAATGAAGTCTTCTTGGAAATAGAAGAGATAGAAGATCGTTTGCCCTTCGAAATCGACCCAGGTGACTTGGGTGTTTTGGTCGGGCTTGAAGTCACTTTGTTGTCGTCATCAGTAACTTTCGTTTCTTCTTCATCTTGTGCTGCCTCCGAAGCGGCAAGCTCAGTCTCATATTGTTTCAGTTTCTCCGAAAGACGACAGAAAAGTTTTGATTCTCGGCCTTTCTTTTCCTTCTCTTCGGCGTCCTTCATCAGCGCCTGTGTTTTTTGGATCTTCTTCTTTAACACCTTTGGACTTTTAATGTCCTGTTCAGAGATATCCGTCATGGACGGCGAAGGACTTTCGGAGGGAGGTCCTGGTTTCCCCAGTGAAACTTTCCGTACGACACTAGGACTGTTGGCCAACGCACTGTCTGACCCAGTTGAATGAGAGGACCGACTTTGCCATTGTGATATGCGATCTTTCGTCGCAACTGACTTTGCCTGATCTACCGCCATGGCTTTCGTCGTTTCGTCGGGGTGCTTCGACTTGGGATTTGACGAAAACGGAGAGAAATGAGAGACGACAAAGCGACCCGGGAAAGGCGACGCTGGTTCAAGAACCGGTATCACCAGAAAAGATGGGTGTTGGATGCTCGACGCTGGTAGGTTAGATCTTCCTTCCCATCATCACGCTCGAGAGTCACCGATCCTACATAGAACCAGCACCAGCGGGGCCTTTCATTCCTCCCTTCTTCGCAAATCTCGCTTCGCGCCTGTTTTGGATTGCACCGCGGGTCGGAAGGATTTTTACCCGCAAGAGACTGCGGCAGTGCATGCGTGCGCGCGTGACAAACTCAGTTCTACCCCGCATCAACCCGAAGCAAAGTCGTGCCGAAACAATTAGGGATTCGAAAAATTCGCAAAAGAAAAGAAGCGCCCCGCGAAGAATTGCGAGGCGCTATTATTTGTCGTGCATTCGTGGACGATGGCTTGAGTTTCTACGTACTGGTAGGTGAGCATGATTGTGAACTGCGAGTTTTTTGTATTATGTTCATATCAACTGCATTCGCGACCATCTGTCGCATTGAGTACATTTTAGCAGTTTTATGCTAAAAGAAACTGTGTACTCTCGATAGGGATGTGAGGATTTTCATAAATGAAGAATATTTTTTCATTAAATCGGTGAACATACCGGTAGCCAAGTTCACGCTGCTGGGCAGGATTGACTGTCGTGGGCACGCGCAAATGCGATTTATCGTATTTTCTCGTATGGTGTGAATGCTATATGTGTCCATCATAAATACGAACATATCATTGTTGGATGGCTTTACTACTACCGGTTGTCGACGCAACACTTCATAGCTAGCATCTACCGGTACTCGATCGTACCAGGTACCCGACAGTCGATCCTTACAGTCACTAGTAAAAGTACGTAGACCTTGAACTGTATACACTTTTTTAGAATTATAGTTATATAAGAAAACATATAGCTGCTACTCGGCAGTACGGGATAGTACATTTTAGTACTTCTTTTCGATCTAGGGGAAGACACGATCATCGTGGTGCATAGAATAAGCATTTCTATTTACTTGGTTTCCCCAAGTTCCAAATCCATAGTAGCTTCGACTCTGTGCAAGGGAGCTTCTGCCGGAGTTTCGATTTCCTCACTTTCATGTGGTTGTTCTTGTTTTCTGTCAAACAAGTGTCGAGCACTGTACAAAAGGCCGTGGCGGTCTGGCAATTGAGCAGGCTGAGTATGGCCTGGGGCTGTGAAACCTCCATGTCCCGCAAAGAGGTTATTAGGGAAATGTCCCAACGGGATCACCTCTTTGCCTTGGCCATGAATGTCGTTGAAGAGTTCAACGCCAGCAAGCCAGTATGCGACGGCAGAAGTTGCCATGCCAAACCAGCCACCGATCTTGTCGACGACTTCGTTCTGAACGCCGCCGCTCAAAAGAAACAAGGTAGTCGCCAACAAGAAGAAGAGCAGATTCAATGTGACATTGAGCTTGAACGTCATGATCCAAAGAATAAAAGTAAAGAGACCAGCCAGGAAAAGCATGGTCTGGGCGGCCTTCGGATTGGGGGAGGTTGCGTCGGTGGCTAGGAGCTGGACAATATCGACCGTTCCGAGAGACATCCAGAGGCCTCCGAAAAGAAGAAAGGCGGTGTACCCAAATACGTTATTGCGGCGGATTTCAGAAAGACCGGCGATAACTTGGAGCAAGCCGCCAAAGAACATAGCGAATCCGAGGACCATGACTTGGACTCCCGCCATGTCCTCGGAGTCGTCGCCCCCGAGACGAGTGTGTTTAACTTGTAGGAGAGCGGTGGTAAAGCCGAACGCAAACAACCCGAGTGGGGCTGGATTCGGAACAGGTGGGTTCAAGTGCGAGTGCAACGCCCTCATTTCTTTGGTGATGCGGTCGTAGCCCGCGGGTGGAATAGAAGTGTGGATCATTTTTGTTGTTGTGGTCTATCGTTTTTGTGACGGCTGGGTTGCGAGCTTCGTTTTGTTTCAAAATGTGAGCGCCACAGTTTTGCTCGACACTAGCGTTCGGTTCCGATTCGTCTCGCCCCGCATATTGCCCATCGGTTGGAGTGTCGCCGCTATGCATATATCGCGAAGCATTGCCAATTGGCTTGCCAGGTATCGGATGTCATGGAAATCGAAGCGGTTGAAGGTGGGCTTCGCTTTTACTAGAGCGCATCAGATAACGATTTGTGTGATGGAAGTTGATGCCGACCGGGCAGACTCCGTGTGCGCGGATTAAGCGCGCTGGGCGTCATGATGTGAATGATGCCCTTTCGAATTGCAGTCATATGGGTCAACTGACGTCAGTAGGATGTAGTAGCATCGCATCGATCCGAGTGAGCTCTTCGCGACAACGCCAAAACTACTTTATCCCCCCGTAGCCTATGTAACTACTTGTTCGTACTGGACTACTATACTTGTACTTATAATGCGGCAACAGGTTGATGCTTGTAAAAAGTAGGGTCATTCTTCTTGCCGACAACAGCAGCAGCCAGGTACTAGTAGTACTAGTAGTCGTACCACCAGCAGCAGCGGCGCGGCAGGACAGGAGCCGAGGATCAAGAAAAAGAGGACGAAACATGAGCACCAGCTGGAATAGAACTACAAACTAGTAGTACTAGCACTCTACTCATAGAGGTCGTCAATCTATCTTGTTGTGATACTTGGGCGAAATTGGGGAAGTGACAATTATCCTCGCTGACAGTCAAGCAAAGATTAAATGATGGCCTTCTTGTCCTTGCTTGGAGCCACAAACTATTATCAGCAACAGCAGCAAAGATCAAGAAAGAGCCCGTTGTCAAGAAATGAGCTGCTTGTGTGCACCACCAGGACTAGCCCCTCGAGTCAAGGAAGAACAACAAAGCAACATGATAAAGTGTTTGAATTTTTCCGGGCTATTTTAGATCGCTTCCGTCAATAACGGACGGTCTTGACCTCTGTTGCGTTCTTGTTGCTCCGCGTCAACAATGTGATGAGAAAAGCTATTACTCGGGCACGATTTGAACCCGTTGCCATGTTGATTCCAAGCACGAGTTATTTGAGGCATAGTAGTCGGTCCTTGAAGAGAATTCCTGAAGCGGAAAATCCAAACGGCCTTAAAAATTGATACGTGCTGATAATTGTCGTTAAGTACGTACTTAATGCCAATCCCCATTTTCCATTTTGCGAGAAATTGAATTATCGTGTGGTCGGTAAAGTTGCCTCCAACGCATCAGCCATGACTCGTGGATCGAGCCCGGCGGCCCAAAAATGATGACAGCCCAACCATACAGAAGCAATCGCTTGTGCACCAATTCTATCATAACTCACAATATCTACCGAAGCTCAAGTACTTTTGCTCGTATCACCACTATTACTTGACTTTCATTTGACAATGAGAACCACGAGGCTTCAATTCCTGTGCTGTTTGCTTTGGTCGTTCGGTCCCTCAATTTCCTTGGCATCCTCTTCCAGGAAACTTGAGCCGCGAGAAGAAGAACCAACCACGTTGCTTCGGAAGCGGTCAAGACGAGCCGTAAGTGCTGTCGCCAAGACAAGTGTCGATGTCATTTTCTCGCTAACAAAAAGTTTGATGGTTGACTTGTGAACAGAATTCCGATCCAAATCACCAGTATGAACGATTAGTAATCAAAATCCTGGAAGAAGATACACGCAAGGTCCAAGGCCACCATATGCGATCATTCATTGAAGAGGAGTTTGAACAGGCCCTTCTCACGAATCGCGTCTTACAATTCTCGTCACGCTTGAACCCCGAAACCAACGAGCCGTCTACCCCTCCCACGCCGCGTCCAACCCCATGTCCAACGGAAGCGCCATTTGAATTGCGTATAGAAGCAGCACCTGTGCCCACTGATACAGGAATTAGTGGTAGCGGCAAGAAGGAACATGATGAATACGAAAGAATGCCCGACGCCGATGGTTCCCTAGGAAAGGGAAGCAAAAGTAGTAAAAGCGCCAAGGGAAGTAAAAGTGGCAAGGGGAGCAAAAGTAGCAAGGGATCGAGTGGTAAAGGCCAGTATGAAGACGAAAGAATGCCCGATGGTGAAGCCGAGTATGGAAAAGGAAAAGGTGGCGGATATGATTATGGATCCTCTGGAACAGGTGGTAAAGGCAAGGGTAGCGGCAAAGGAGGAGATGGAAAAGGCAGCAAAAGTGGAAAGAGCTCCAAGGACAGCAAACGACGCTGAGACCCAAAACAAAGTCTGGATCAAAGTCTATCAATCGGGCAGTGAAGCTTTTTTTCTGCTGTCCGTTGTTGAGTTCTCCCATCGCCCCCGTCTAGGGTTTGTTGCGTCTGTCACTGGAAACCCAGTGACTATTAGGGAAGCTCAATTGCCACCGACGTAACCACCCAATATCGTAAGAATATAGCATCTCGTTGAGAACAATAATCATTCAATCTTGCTCTGCTGTGAAAGTGGACTTAGTCGACAGAAGTCGCAATCGCTTCCCTTGTGGCAATGATGGTCTGATCTGGGCATCGGCACCATTTGCTACCGCTAGGAAAAGTCGTCCATGAGTACTTGAATACACTAGACTGACACCATGAGATAATCCCAGTCTTCAATTGCCAGGATTGTTTTGTTGTTTCAAGAAGTTATTATGAGCACTACGGCACAGGAAGTCCAAGTCCTTTGAGCAAGAAAACAGAAGGGATGCAATCTTTTGGTGGATGCAGATGCCGCGCAATCATGCTCAAAGCCTGCTCCGAATCTGCCGGCTCGCACTTTTACGCTTGCGTCGCCAGAGCGAAGATTGAGTCGCATTATTCACAAATTGAATGACGACCGATGACGTGGTGCGGGCGGTTGGTGGGAAGATCTGCTCGCCCCCAAAACTCACGCCACGCACTCTATCGTGCCTCCTGTTCTCGGACCATGAGCATGGTCAAATCTATCGATTTCGATACGACGCATTCTCTTCAACTTCACGACAGCCACAATTTCCAAACTTGCTGTCGCTACCTTCTTGGAAGGCTTTGGTTTTTTATTGTAACTTTTTGGTCCTGTCCATAAATATCTTTGTATCAACGACAGAACCCTCGAGAGCATCATGCGAATTACCTGCAATGTTGCCCTGTTACTGTTGACGACTGTCGACGCCTTTCAACCGATGAATCTGGTCGGCACTCGAATTTCCAGTCAAGGAACTTCTGCTCTTCGTCGGCCTCTGACTGTCTATAGTGAACCACCGGGCGATTCTGTGGTACTTGAAGATGTGGATGGCGTCGGTGCCGTGTTAGAAAACAAGAATTTGACGGCTAGCCGCGTCGACTTGGATGAGGAAAAGAAAGAGGAGCTTAAGAACGACATCATGCAGTTACTGATTGATGTTGAAGAGGAAGCTACCAAGGCCACGGAAGAAATGATGGATGAAGAATGTGACTTCGACATGGAAACTGGAGGCCCCAAAGATGAACTATGTGTTGAAGGCGAGGAACGAGAAGGTTTCCGCGCCAAACTCAAGAAGACTATTGGTAGTACTTTGAAGATGATTCGAGGAATGCCTGCGTCGGAGGATGAATCGAAGGACGAAGGCGATTCTCTGGACGGCGAGGTTTTTAAGGGAGATTTGCTCGAGCAGGGATGGAACGAGCGTGGTTCAGTATCGGCACTTCGACGCAATGCTGAAGTTTGGAAATTTGCCTTGAAAGCCGTCTTTCGGGTACTGAAGCCTCGATCGATGCGCAAGAAAGGAGCTTCGGATAAAGAGGTGGAGCAAGCGCAGATTGAAGCTGCCGAGTTCATCCGGGATGGTTTGCTGACGCTGGGGCCTACATTTGTGAAGCTTGGTCAGGTATGTGTTCGACGACTTCCATTTTGTCGCATGATTGGTGCTTCTTCTTACCAGATTTCGGCTATAGGTCGTCTCGACTAGAACAGATGTTCTTCCCAAGACATTTACGGATGTTTTGAAGAGCCTTCAGGACGAAGTTCCTGCGTTTTCGGGAGCTAGGGCCAAGGAAATTGTATCGGCCGAGCTTGGAAGGCCAGCAGATGAGATTTTCACAGAATTTTCAGAAACGCCTCTCAAAGCTGCAAGCTTGGGTCAAGTACATACTGCAAAATACAAAGGACAAAAGGTTGCGATCAAGGTACAACGTGCCGGTCTGAAGGAACTATTCGACCTTGACTTGAAAAACCTACGAAAATTGGCTGTTTTACTTGACAAGTTTGACCCTAAGACCGACGGCGCCGATCGTGATTGGGTTAGCATTTACGAAGAGTCTGAGAAACTGTTGTATTTGGAGATTGATTACTTGAACGAAGCCGACAACTGTGAACGATTTGCGAAAGATTTTAGGGAAATTGACTACGTTCGTGTCCCCCGCGTGTACCGCGAGCTTACCACACCCAGGGTTTTGACCATGGAATTCATTGAATCATTTAAATTGACGGACATTCAGCGAATTGAAAAGCTGGGACTTGACAAGAGCGATCTTGCCAAGAAGACTGCTGATATCTTTTTGCGCCAGATCGTAGAAACATCGTATTTCCACTGTGATCCTCATCCTGGTAAGTTTGGCACTGCACCCAGAGTCCCATTGGAAAGAGCCAAGTCTGACACCCGCCATTCGCTGCGTTTGTCTCAGGCAACATGTGTGTCGATAATGACGGAAATATTGTCTACTATGACTTTGGAATGTAAGTGCTGGAAAATGATGACACTGGATAGAGATGAAGACGACTGCTCACTAGGCGAGACCACTTTCCTCTTTGATGGCAGGATGCAAGAGCTAAAGCCGAACGTACGCGAAGGATTTCGAACATTTTGCACTGCCCTTTTCGCGGGTGGTCCCCAGATCAGTGACATTGACTTGGCCAAGAATGCCAAGAAGCTAGTCGACGGGGTGGAGGAAGCTGGAGTGTTGGCTCGTGGCGCGGACCGCTTGGCTGTTGAAAAGCTTGCACGATATTTTATGCGAACTTTCAAGGACAGCCAACTCGGCAAGAAGGGAGCTAACATTAAACAGACCTTGGGGACAGATTTGCAGACACTGACGGAAAATGATGTTTTTCGCTTTCCAAGTACTTTCACGTTCGTCTTCCGAGCTTTCGCGAGTGTGGAAGGTATCGGAAAGGGTCTTGACAGTGACTACAGTATCGGAAAGTTCGCACAGCCATTCATTGAGAAATTCACCGAAAAGCAAAAGGATTACGGCAGCGAGGCGGAAAAGAATTTCGATATTTTCAAGAGGGCCACGGGTCTCAACAGAGACGACATTAGTACGGCAATCATGTCTCCCAGAAAGGTGGCTTACATTGAGGAAACCCTACGAGCAATGTCGACCGGCGATTTGAAGATCCGCGTCCGCTCTCTCGAAAATGAAAAGGCCCTTGAGCGAATGGAGCTTACTCAATCGCGAACAGAAAATGTCCTATTGGCTACCCTTTGCTTAAACCTTGCGTCACTTACATCCAGAAGCATCGTCACGGGCGCCGGGTTCGCTGGATTCGGCTACTTCCTTCTCCAGGCCTTCCTTGCAAACACGAAGGTCAAGAAGTTTGACAAGACGCAAGCGAAATTTAAGCAAACCACGTTTGAAGGGGACGAGGAATAGACGAAGTTACACGCTAATATTCCGTCATAAATGTCAGTGTACAACAGTGTCAACATCATAACTGTAGAAGCTCCATCGACGTTACTATAAGAGTATCCTCAGCGCCGCTATTTTCCGAAGGTGCCCGCGTCAAGCTAAGCGCATCTTCTATTTGATAATGAATCAAGAGGTTGTCCAGTTGTTGGGTGCACTGGCTATCGCTTTGTGGAGTTGAGGCTTGGCTGGGAGTTTCTTTCGTGGCACCTTTGAGCCGCCCAGACCGTTCAGCCTGAAACTTGCCCGACCTAGATTTTTTTGTTTGATACGAGGATCGAACATCAATGGCGAGAACTTGTTGTATACACTCCAACGCAGCCTCCAATGTTTCTGAAACTGTCGTTTGTCCATGCTTTGGGCCGTAAAACTCCAATGCTTGTGGATTCTTCGTCAAAATAACTTGTAGATCTGATTTTGCCGAGTCGGTGATCACAACCGAGCGTTTTAGCGAAAGCCCGCCTTCTACCCAGTCTGGCAGCTTGACGCTGTCATTCGTACTTCCCTGTGGAGCCACCGAATCGTAAACAGGAACGAAGGGTTTGACGTCAAGGACTGGCGTCCCGTCAACGAGATCCAAGCCAGAAATATGCAAGGTGACTTCCTTGTTGTTCAGCTTTTCGATACGATCCAGCTTGCAAAGAGTAATACCGATCGGATTATAGCGATGCGGCGTTCTCGTGGCGTATATACCGACTCTCTGACCCCCCAAGGCCGGTGGAGTGATCTTGGATTTGATCCTTCTAGCAGCATTTTTGGATTGAGTATTGAGGTGAAAGACGAAAAGGATCCAAATATGAGAATAACCCTCCAGACCTTCCACTGCCTCGACCGGTGAAGAATCCCCAAGTTTGAACAGATCGATGCACCCTCTGGCATTCGGTGCCAGCAATCCTTGTCGTGGGGTTCCTACGCAGAGTCGGTAGATCGATCGTACGACTCCAATAGGTTTCACATTCAAGCCATCCTCCATCAAAGGCTGGGTCCCCATCAACGTGGAACGCACGGGGGGAGATTGGTTGGTCTTGTCATCCTCCTTCGCGTCGCATTCATCCAACGAAGACGAAGAAGAAGTCAACTGTTTGTTCTTTTTGTTTCGCCTCCTTCGTTCCAGGGCCTCTTGAAGATCCCGGCACTCTTGCTCGAGTTGGATCTTTCGACGCCACAAGATGAGACTTCCGAAAATGGCGATGCTTGTGACTGTCACTAATGCATGATTGTACAATCTTTGGGACATTCTTATACATGTGACGCCATTCGAAATGAGTGGTGCCAAGGAAGGATTGAAAGGAGGTCCATGGTCGCAAAATTGCACATCGTGTGTGGTCCGTCAAAAGCCACAACCCTTGAAAAGATCTTCGGACGACGGACGTACCTGGTACGATTCCCAGCCGCCAGTCCGTTACTTCTGTCCGACAAGCCGTCCTTCCGACGTTGTGGTCACCTCGCTACTCGGAGAATTAGACAATACTATGCAGTCTCGAGGCTAGCATAAGTCCAAAACACGAGGCTCATATCTGTTTTGTTCGCAGCATTTTCTACATAGGAGCATCATGTTGAGGAATCATCGGAAATCGTATGTAATCTCACCACGCACCGCCAATCACCCTTCCTCTCTCAATAACGTTAGTGGCAAAAATTCCCTGCATCCCCACGGCAGATTTGCAACCACAATAACCCCTTTGAACAAGTCTCGACCCCCACCCGCGGCCTTTGAGCGAGCCACACGTCCAGCATATCAAATCGACAAGGTTATGCTTTGTCGATCCATCATCAATCTAAAAAATTCAGCCGCTCAAGACCGATTTTATAGCCATGTCGGCTTTGACAAGCGCCGAGATCTTCGCGGCTTGCTCCGGGACAGGCGATGGGTCAGCGGAATCCTACATTAATTGCATTACTGAGCAACTGTTGGAGCAAGATCGGAGGGATCGGACGTACTCGAGAACGGTCTCCCTGGTCTTCAGCGCAGCACTGGTGTTTTATATGCAAGCTGGTAGGTTCAGTGATGATGTTCTATTCCCCAGTTGAACGAGCTGCATCTTTCAGCCCGGCTTCTCACGCTCTCGTCAATGGTTTTTATCACCTATAGGCTTTGCCATGCTTTGTGCAGGAGCGGTACGAACAAAAAACGTCCAAAACACAATGCTTAAAAACCTGCTAGATGCTGTAAGTGGATATCTCCGATCTTCCATCGATTTTTGTCATGTTCATGACGCTGATGCAGCAGCTGCTTCGCTTTCGATACACTCAATCGTGTTTTACAGTGCGGGGCATCGTTTGCCTTCTTTTGCTTTGGATATGCTTTTGCTTTCGGAGATGGTGCCAATCCGAATGGATTCATCGGTACCACGAACTTCTTTCTGATGGATGTAGAAGACTACGCCTTTTGGATGTTTCAATATGCCTTTGGTGCTGCGTCGGCCACGATTGTGGCCGGGACGCTAGCCGAGCGCTGCCAGATGGCGGCGTACCTCTGCTACTCGCTGCTGTTGGCTGGATTTGTATATCCGGTGATTGCTCATTCTATCTGGAGTCCATATGGATTCTTGAGTTATGAAAACGCGGATCCCTTGTTTGGTATTGGTGTTGTAGACTTTGCCGGAAGCTGTGTTGTGCACATGACTGGTGGCACAACCGCCCTTTTCGCAACTATGATCCTTGGACCCCGCCGCGGTCGTTTCCACGATGAGCAAGGACGCAAGTTGGACAAACCAAAAGAGTTCCCGGGCCACTCAATTGCTCTTCAGGTAAGTTTGATTGCCTAGTACCCAGAGGAGTTTGTTTCTACTTGAAGGTCCGGTCCGATCTCACCCGCACATTTGTGCTAATCACCTTCTTGCTCCGTAACCAGATGCTCGGTACCATAACGCTCTGGTTCGGCTGGTATGGATTCAACTGCGGAAGTGCCCTCATCACCCAGTCAAAGGACCAGGCTAACCTGACTTCTGTAGCAGCTATCAACACGACCCTTGCGGGCGGCATGGCTGGCTTGTCTGCCCTCTTTGTCAACTATTTCGTGTTGGAACGCCGAACCGGTGAGCCCATCTTTGATCTGAAAATGGCCATGAATGGAAGTTTAGGGGGTCTCGTCGCAATCACCGCGGGAGCTGGTGTCGTCGAGCCTTGGGCGGCTATCGTCACCGGAGGTGTAGGTGGCCTTCTGTACCTAATAGGTACTCACCTTTTGGTCCAGTTGCGTTTGGATGATGCTGTCGACGCTATCCCCGTGCACATGATGAATGGAATGTGGGGAATGATTTCGGTTGGTTTGTTTGCTTCTCCTAGGCATTTGGAGCTCACATTCGGGCGTCCAGTGGATCATGTTGGATTTTTCTACTCTTTCAACGATGGGGGCGCCGATGCCCGGCTCCTGGCTGCCAACATTGTTGGGATCATTTGGAATTTCGGTTGGGTACTTGGAGTGATGATGCCATTTTTCATTTGGTTGGACTGGAAGGGATGGTTCCGTTCAGATCCGCTGGAAGAAATTGTTGGTTTGGATACATCCTACCACGGGGGGCTCATCCTTGCCAGCGGAGAAGATACCGTCAACCCGGAATACATTACGCAGTTCCGCAAGCAACGTTCCGAAATGCGAAACCGACGTGGGCGAGGATCAGGTTCGGGACCGTTTTCTATTGAAGAAGAGAACAACTTTGGTGATGATGCACCGGAAACTGATCCGGAAGAAACAAGTTAGATTATTGTCAACGAAGCACATTTTTGGATGCCGAAAATTTGGTCTCGCGCCCCCCGGCCCACAACATCTGATTTTGTTCTATTGACTTTGATTGACTTGCAACGTTCCTGTGCATCACACAGATAATAAACTAAATTGCATGATTTCTTAGAGGATCCGTTGAAATTTTTTGCGGCGGCTGCTGTTATTACTATCTACGACGTCTTTATCAGTTTCGAAAGAATGACTGACAATCTTTCATCAAAGACCTGATCCGAAAATCTTGTCGCGGACGCACGTGCTTGTTCTCGAAGTATCCTTGCTTCTGGGGCAGGAATCGTAAGTGCCTCGTGCAGGGCCTCGGCATACTGGTCTGCCGTCGTTGCCAAAAAGCCAGTGACTTTGTGCTGGACAATGTCCGTTTTGGGACCCCCCGAATCATGTGCAACTACAATCAAACCCGCAGCCATCATTTCGACAATACCAATCCCAAAATGCTCTTGCCGCATTGTGTGGATGCCAATCAAAGCTGACCCCATGCTTTCTTGTAGCTCTTTATAGGGAGGATTGATAGAAAATTTGACAAAATCATCCAACTGACGTTGCGAGACAAGTTTCTTCAAGGCATTTACTCGACTCGAGTCTTGTTCATTGCGGCAACTTCCAATCAACACGAGTTGGACGCCTTCTTGTTTGTGTTGAGGATATATTTCGAACAACCGTGCCAAAGCCTCGATTTGAAGTGTGTGATCCTTTTCAGGTCGAAACTGTCCAATACTGACAATATTACGCGAACGATGCGTATCATCTTGTTTGCCCACCACGGGTGGTACCCGACAGGGTGGATAAACAATGTGAATCCTTTCAGAAAACATACGACCCCACAAACTCTTAATGTGGTTGTACGTCCACGTTGAATTGACCATGACAAGATCCGCCATACTTCCTACCATACCATACAATATGGCAAACCCCCAATAATACACCAATTTCACAATAGTCTTGTAGAGTGGTCTCCCCGTGTGATTCCACTCCCAGGCCATCATATCGGTCGAAATGGTAGGATAGTGTACATAGGCCAGAAGATAAGCAGAAGGACACATCCAACGGGCCACCAAAAACGTAAAGGCACACCCCGTAGTATCCCAGTACACATCAATCGGCTTGTCTTCATTGTTTGCGTTATATCGCCTCAGGGCTTCAAAGGCCAGTTGCATAGTTCCCCAGGATTCCATGACCAATGACAGAAACGGACGTGGATTCAAGTAGTGTTTGCAATCTTGCAACGAAACTAATTGTATAGGATGTGGAATTTGAACATCAAATTGTCGTTGAGCTTCGTTTCGTACCGTTTCTTCGTTGGTGGTGGGAGGATCAATGGTAAAAATGACAATCTTCACTGGACTTGATGATTGTTGCAGGGATTGCACAATTTTCCACAGCACGCGTTCTCCTCCTCCTCCCCCACTACAATAGGGATGAAAAAAGGCATGCACTTTGACTGCCTTGGAACGAGGAATGCGACCCACCTGCCAGTACCACACTATCAGAACCATGGCCGTCGTCAAAACCAGGGGCCATACTACCAACATCATGGCTGGCTGGAAGACCAAGTTGTACCATGTCATGCCCTGCTCATTTGTAAATCCCCACAGATTCGTGGGTACAACAATCATGATATTATTTCAATACCAATGGAGAAGACGACGACGATGAAAGTAAGACAATGCGAATAGGGACAAGGAATGTGTCACAATACTAGAGCGAGAAGAAGCAAAGTGCCATTCAAAAAATGGAAGATGGAGGATGATGCGGCTGTCGATGATGAGTGCCGGCCAGTTGTTCGAGTTATTCGAATCGACATATGCCCACGTTTTATCACTCCTTCGACACGAACCGACGAAGGACAGACTGGAACGCAAAATCTCCCACCACCATCGAACCACCCTTCTTTGGATTTTTGGATCGCAAAGCCAAAATGGTTTCTTCAACCCAACGCCCGTGAGACTCTAACACCAAAAAGGTTTGGGGACATCATCTCTCGACAACAGATTGTCATATTAGTGGCCATATATAGTTCCAGACAGATTTGGTGTATTCATTTCGCTTATTCACTCTTAGAAATGCCTCGTGGTCGATTACGGGATTCTCATCGGCAGGACCACAAGAAACGACACCATGACGACGACGATGATGACGAAGGCCAAGTCGATGATTTGGCGCATGCCGCTATGTTTGCCATGATGCCCACTATGACTCCAAATGTTGTTGATTCTGATGTTGGGGAAGGTACCGCTGTGGAGCATGTAACTACAGAAGAAACAGCAGCACCCGAGAATGACGATATCGAATTGGAAGAAGAATCAATGGGCGACGAAAGCGAGGGCAGTGACGTTGGCGACGATTCTTCGGAGATTGACAAAGGTGACGACAATGATGATGAGGAATCCGATGTCGATTTGGCAGAAGCTCTTGCGAAAATGGATGCCGAAGAAGATGAAGACGAGGACGAAGACGAAGAAGATGGCAATGGCAATGGAAAACCAAAGAAAGAAAAACTCGGCCGACCACCAACGACGGAAAATGAAATGGATGCTTATCGGACTCCCATTCAAGAACTGGAACAGCATTTGCAGTTTCAATTATCCGTCAATAATCGTTCCTCTGCATCTTCAGGAGACCAACAAAATCAACGCAAGTTGACGGCGGCCAATTTGCAGCTGGCAGGTCGGGTCAAGCATTACATGGCATTTGATCGGACCGTGGTGGTAGAATCTTGTTTAGCGTCGTCGTCATCAATGAACAAAGCTCATGGCAACCATCATCAGTCGGGCTTTCGGAATGACAATGCTCCCTTGGACGAAGGGAGTCTGTTGGTATTACGACCTCCACCATCTGCTTCTTCCGAACAGGCAAAGGTCAACGAACAAGAACAAGAACTTCTCATTCCATTGGGTCGAGTCTTTGAAGTTTTCGGGCCCGTCTCACGTCCTTTGTACACGATTCGCCTTCCAACCCATGCAGTAAAATCAAAAGTGGAGACGGCAGTAGACAAGAAAGAATCCAAAGAAGGCGACGACGGAATGAAAAGTTCAATGTCACCGTCCGAGTCCGCAACGACGACGACCGACACGGATAACGAGAAGAACATCAGTTTGGAACACCCTACAGCAGCGACAAACATACCGCCGGTAAAAGTACTAGACCCAGATGGCGACGATCCCTGGGCTCCCAACGGTACCTATGCAAAGTTGTTGCAGCTGTCATTGGAAGTGTATTACGTTCGGGATGAAGCCAAGCTAATTGATACTGGGCTTGTCATGAAGGCTAGTCGTAAGGGTTGCGGTAAGTGGGGGGATTGGCCCGTTTCGCATTGGATTGCTAGAATATTTTGGCTGGGCTATTCGACTCACCTTTGCTAAATTTTGAAAGATGCCTCTAATGTCTATGATGAGGAAGTAATCAATTCCAGTGAAATGTATTACAGTGATGACGAAGAAGAGCGGCAAGCTAAGAATCGACGCAAAGGGAGAGAATCCAGTCATTCCAGAGGAGGCGTACTCTCCACCCAGTCGCCACAACCATCATGGCAGCAGAACCAAAACTATCAACCACCAGCACTCCCGTCAGGATTTCATCATGTACCAAACAATAGCGGACGGCAAAACATGGGACCACCACAAAACGTTGCGCCATTGCCGCAAGGGTTCCATTCGGTGCCACCGCCACCAAGCCAAAGGCCACATCAGTATGGCACAGCTCCAATGGCTGGTAGTCGACCACATCCGTACTCATATTCGGGGCCTGGTAGGTCCGGTGGTGGAGCGCCACCGCCGCCTCCGCCACACGGAAGTTCAGAACCACCTCCGGCCTACCAATATTGAGAGGAAAGCTCAAATCATAAATATCATTATGTCCAGGGTAGGAAATTAACGTGCAAGATTACACCCAGGAGCATGTAAAGAGCCGTATATACTCTCACAAATAGACGCAAATTTGGGTGTTTGTCTTGCAAATGACAGTAGGTCAAGAACCAAATAGCGGCTGGTGACGATGAGCAAATCATTCGGGTCGTGATCTGTACATGTGCCACCAGCAAGCCCAGTAGCGTCAATCCAGCCAGAATCGCATAGTGACCGAGTAATTTTGGGTTGTGAATCAAATAGTCGTGGGGTGCCAGGGTTGTAGTGCCGAACGACGCTGTGTCTTGTGTCGCACCTACCGCGTCTGCCAAGGCGTGGAGTGGCCACCCAATCAACACCATGTAGGGTGTCGTGGGCATCTTACCATTACCATAGGCCAAAATGCTTGCTCGTATCCACAAAATCACCCCCAGTGTACTTAGGCCTAGGATGGGTGCCGCAAGTAAGAAATTAGGAATCTGCTTGACCTCGAAGTATCGAAACAAGCCCACGTTCCAATGCTGTCGTTGTGTCCATGCATAGAGGGAAAACGAAGGCGACTCATCTTCACACCAAGCTGGCCGGATGGCCGTATCGGCAGCATCGCAGTGTCTCGAATAGCCATGCTGGTCGTGGTATCGTAAAGGTAGAAATATTAACACGATGCCTCCAACCGAAACCAAAATTTTGACGAGAATAAAGCCCACCGTTTGTTGCTTGCGGATTCCATCACTCGTGTTCGCCACGCGGCGTGACAACAACAGCTGACTAACATGCCCTAGAACTTGAAACATCAACCAGAGGCAATGGATAGTCCCATTCGACCGTGTCCATGAAGCTAAATGCCAGCATATTAGGGCCACACTCAACCACCCCTGGGCAAACGCCACATGCCCAGTCAAAGCTAAGGCACCAAACAGAGATTCTGAATAATTGGTAGCAAAAAAGACGCTGGCGGGATTCCAGATGCTATACACAAGACAAGCCGTCGTGGCGATTTGTTGTTTTCGTTCCGTCGAATGTGTTGCTGGCAGTATCGATATTGTCAGGGAATACAATGATAACGTTGACACCAGCAAACACAGTGTATTGACAAATATTCCCGACAAGACCACCAGGCATTCAAACGTGGGTGGGAGAAGAAATGTAGGTGCCACTTTCATCCATCGAAGCGCCAGCATGCGCACAAGCGATGGAAAGAGCGGGAAAAAGGCATGTGCCTGTTCCGAATCTGCAAAATTACAGCTGGCGGCGTCACCCTGTAGGCAGCTCAGTGGCGGACCTCGAAGAGTCGGAAATGCTGCAAGGTGCAAAAATCGGGCCGCATCCCACTTGGTCAAGGGTGACAAGATGAATTTCCAGGCCTGTGTCGGCAATAATTGAAACGATGATGCGGTAGACTTGACACCGTCTTTGCTGAATGTGATCAATGGCAACCAACAATGTTCCGAACGACAAAAATGGAATAATTCCTCATGCTGCTTGGAAGCAGCATAATCCTCCAGCCGCAAATCAAAACGCAAGACATCGTCCCCTGGATTATGATCTGGAATCCAGAAATCGGATGTTGACATACATAAAAGATACACCAGCCGAAACAACACAATCGTCGTCACCAACTCCCGTCGTGAAGGCGTTCTGGCGGACGTCACTAGTGGATCGATGATCGTTCTCCCTAATCGCTGGGGCAAGGATCCTTCCATTACTTCTTTCCTTCTCCTTTTTGTTGTTGAAATGCCTTTCTCTCGGTGCGCCGATCCAACAAATTTCACAACATTCGTGTGACCGAAGCAAGCCGTTGCAAGAATGAGAGGGTAATCTTCGTGTGGAACGATTTGAGAAGCATGAATGAGATCTTTGATGCGGCTGTAGCTAAGTTTGCGAACCCTGGAGGCAGGCCATGCGCTCATTTCTGTTTTGGCGGGAAAACAATAAATTTCGAATCCGAGTCTGCCAATTTTCGTCATACTGCATGCACGTGTTTGCGACATTTATAAACCTATAATAATGCGTTGAAACGGTTTAAGTCTTCTACCTGGTAGATTAGAGCTTAAAGGCTATATATCGAACATTTGACATCGGCACGATGCACGCGCGCAAAAGACGGAATGGTCACGTTGTATGTGTGTCGCTGTAGCGATAAGCCACGAGACCCCATGTGCCGCTCCGGCCAGCCCACATCCAAGGTCTGGCGATATCGATAAACTATGTATTTGAAGATATTTTACATATGGACCGTTGGTGTGATTCCAACGTCTCCACCCTTCCTCTAATTATGGCCCATGTATGGACTGCATTGGTTCGTGCTATTTCGCTCGAATTTTTTGTGTGCGCCACAAACCATCGCCACTTTGAATAATTTGCAGATTACCTTCGTCGGTATCAGTTCCATTTCTCTGATTAACCCCACTCTTTGGCAACAACCATGATGTTCAAGTCTGCTGTTATCGCTTCTCTCGTGGCTTCTGCTGCCGCTTTCATCCCCCATGATGGCATCAATGCCGATTCTGAGGCCGGACAACGCCTCATGAGCAAGGCTCGTGCTCTCGAACAGAATGGCGACAACACCTGGTTGTCGGGTTACAAGATCAAGTACCTTGGATGCTCCTCCTTGGTCCAGGTCAACGGGAACGAAGGTGGTAACAACAACAAAAACAACAACAACGGACAGTCCTTGTTGTACACCCAGAACTTGGTCAAGTTCGGTCTTTGCAAGTCCGAAACCACTTGCTCCAGCTGTGGAAGCGGCGTGGCCCAGTATGTGGTCCCCATGAACGACTTTGTGGATGCTTGGACCGAAGCCAAGATGAACGAGCAACAATATGCTTGTGAGATGGTTCGCGAGAACTGTTACTGTGACGACGCCAACGACGACAATGCCTGCGAATACCAGTGCTACGTGAATGCCGGCTTGGAAGACTGCGTTCAGTACGAAGGACAGGACAATTTTGATGTCCAGCGATTCATGGAGTGTGGACGTACGTTTCGTCTTGGCTTTTCTGATTGTGGCAACTTGCGGCTTTGTGTTTCTCACCTTGTTCGTTCTCCTTTGCTCTCCCTACGTTTGCTCACTCCACAGAGATGGAAGGCGCCAATGGCAACAACAACAATAATAACAACAACAACTACCAGTACAGCAGCTCCAGCAGCAGCGGTATCGACATGTACCGTACCTACTACACGGGACTTCACTGCGCCAGCAACGGATGGACGATCAACACTGCTGTCTTCATGGATTCTGGTTGCACGACCAAGGCCAAGACTGGTACCTACGAGGCGTTCAACTATGGTGCCACCCTTCCCTACGAGTCCAAGACTTTGGTTGACCCTTCGGAGTGCATGTCTTGTTTGAAGGTTGATGAAAACGCCAACAACAACAATAACAACAACAACAACAGTAAGTAGTTGTCGCCCCAGCAATTTTATCGTCTTGTCGCTTCAGGTTCTCACATTTCTTCCTTCCTCAGACAACAACCAAAACGTCGAAATCTCGGAAATGTGCCAAGAGAACTACCAAATTGCTGCCAAGTGCGAGACCAACTTGGACGTCGGCTCCCAGTACTTCTACCCTGATACCAGTGGCTGCGACTACATCAAGAATATCCTTCCCAAGCTTACCCGTGCCTCTGGCTCTGTCACCAAGTCGTCGTCTTCTTCGGCCGGAGGAGGTGGTGCCTCTGTTGCATTTGCGATCATCTTCTTCTTGACTTCCTGTGTTTTGGGAGCCTACTCGTTCTTCCTCTACCGAAAGATCCACCGCGCGAAGGTCAACCTTGCTCAATCCGAGGGCATGACCATGGCATAAGCGTGTTTGCCACACACTCTCTCTTTGTACTAGAATGAAAACGCCTTGTTTGAGTATGGGACACTTGAGAGCGCGAGCACTGACCGCCGCCACGACTAGGATATATACGTTTGTATACATTTGTTGCAGTAAAATAAATAGTAAATCACAAGACTGAAGATCACACAAAACAACCATTGTACCGCTTCCTAACCTTACAGGGATCGTTCGAAATGTCTTGTTTCACAGTCCGTCCCCATCTAGGGGGCTGCTGTCAATAATGGCACTTGGTTCCAAGAACAGATCCATAGCTAGTGCTTGTTGCCGAGAGAGCTCCAAAACCTGGAAGTGGCCATGCCGAGCTCCAAGTCTGTATTGTCTTGACAAGCTGCGGTACGTAGCTAAGTCCTAAATTGACTGTTCGAGCCGCACATCATCAAAATACCTTACCCCCACTAGCTAGTAGGTCTTGCCACCATGTCGCCGTTACGCTCAAGTCGAATACTGGTAGATCCGACTATGATATCTCCTGGTAGTAGAAGCCGCCGAGAGAGGGCGATGCGGCAGTTTGAGTCCGGTTGGTCGCATTGGCGGGAGACGGTTGGACGGGCGAAGCTACTACGTAGTAACATCACGAGAGAGGGCAAACGTGAAAACGGCTCGTGTGCTGCCAACGCAATCTGGATAAGGCAGGTCCCACCACGATGAACCATGGACTTTTGCGGTGCCATAACCGGTTTTTCCTTTCTCCGTGTTCCCCCCCCCACAACCGCCTTCGCAAAGGGACCGACTCGCGTAGTAAGCAACGGAGCATTATCTTGGTGATTTCGAGGTCAAAGAATCATGGAGGGAGCAGGTGCCGATCAAGATGCTGCCGCCGGCTCGGCGGGAGATGTGGTCCCCGCTGCCTTTTTGCGTGATCCATTGGCGTACTTGACGGAAATTGCGGCGAAACCTCCATCACCTCAGTCTTTGGGACAGCTAGGAGGTTCCGTGGCAAAGTGGTTTTCGGGCAAAAGCCCAGAGGACGACGATGCTGCTCTCACAATAACTGTAGCTCCCGTGGCGGCTGCGTATTTACAAGCTGCCGCGGTTCACCTTCCAGAAACAGCATCGCAACCCGCATCTCTAAACGCCCACCTAGAAGCTGTCACGACCAAGAATCAATACGAAATTGTCACTGTATGTTATTCCTTGCTTGCCTGGTGTTGATATCATTCTGTCGTTGGACGCGCGTCTCATCCTTTTTGCTCGTCTCGGCCATTTTCATTGTTTGTGCAGGCTGTCGGAGTTTGCGCTACGCTTTGCAAAAGCCGACGTGCCGCTATTAGTAGTTCCGGAATCTTGCCGACTTTGGCAAACTTATTGCTGAACAATCAGACACAAAATGTCAATCAATTGTCGCTCATTGGAGTCGAGTTTCTTCAGTGTGCTCTGTTGGCGGAACAATATCGATACGCGGCGCGATTGGTGGCAGGAACATGGCCGAGACCCGACTCGACGGTCAATGTCAAACTCGTTCTTCGATATTACTATCTACGAGGGATGATTCATATAGGATGCAACGACTTTGTCATGGCCCGCCGGTGCTTTTGGACATGCTTGAGTGTCCCGGCAGATGTCTGCTGCAAAATTGCGGTGGAGGCGTGGAAGAAGCTAGTACTCGTCCAATGCATCACGAATGATGGGAGTGATCCAGACGCGAACAAGACAAGTCTTCCCTTGTCCATGCCCACATGCATGGGTAGACTGCTGAGCTCGTCCAAGGAAGCCTCCACTACTGGATCGGCGGCAGCGAGTAGTGGTACAAGCGGGACAAAACGGCCACAGCCATCCACCGGCTTCGGCTTTTTTCAACAACAAGCTCCTGCTGCTGCTTCTGCTACTACCAGTAGAGGAGGATCCTCTTCCAACAAAAAGTCACAGCAAACCATTGATTCGGAATCGACGGCTTGTTATATGGATGTTGCCGATGCCTTTTACAAACGTGACATGTTCAAACTCGATTCTCTTATTGCCAAGCACTCGTTTACCCTTGAGAGCGACGGGAATACCGGCCTAGTACAGCAATGTCACACACAACTCATCCACAACCAAGTACGCCATTTATCGAGAATGTATTCGGTTGTTTCCGTTACAAAGGCCGCGAGTGTGCTCGGTATTATTGCCAATGGTAGTGAAACAGCCACTACTAGCCAACAAGTGGCCGCTTTGTTGCTTCAATCAGGAGTTACCTGCGAGATTCAAGACGATGGTATGATTGTCTTTCACGAGGATGATGCTACTTCTTCGTCGCAGTCTCTGGTAGATTTGCACGAGTGGATGAGCTTGTTGGAAAAGATCCAACGGTTGGATGTTGGCATCATGACGAGTCCACGGTATCTAAGCTTGATGAGAAAGGAAGCTGCATCTGGCGATTCCAAGCCAGCAGCTCCCGGGGTCGGTGGGCCTCGTGGAGTAGATGAAGTTTAGTAGATGACTATCATAATAGTGCAGAAGAAGAAGAGGTTGCTAGGAGCAAAAATCAGTCCTACTACAAGTGGTAATCCTGGCGAAAAGATAATACTAGGTAGTAGAGGTGGTACAGTGAAACTTCCTAGCAAGATTGTCTTCCTGTGAAAACGCGTCTCTACTAGAGAGTTGGTCGCGGTAGTGAAAGATATCGTAGTCGAGTAAGTCAGGATGACTTTCGGTCCGTCGGTCGCCCTTCGGTGACTATAGACGACTCAATCGACCACTGCCGTTTAGAAAGATTGGAGTTTAGAGTGTTTGCTCTCGTGTTATTTTTATTTTTCCGAATTTCATTGCGATATTTTATTTGGTATCGTAGAATAGGAGAGATCCTATTTTTAATTTTCCCTGTCTGAACCGTTGAAGGCTCCGCCGACGGCAGCCAACGCCGCCGGCCGCGCTCTATCTTGCTCTGGTGGACAACGATAAAGGCAGTGGAGGATCCTTGAATCGAATCGGCGGGCGGTAGACTCCGGGGGTTGCAAGGAGGCATTTCCTCTGCAGCTATCTTTGTTGTCCTTAGTCTGTAGCTGCAGACCTCGAGGGGCACCCTTTCCTGCGGTCCTATCAAAAGTCTTACCAGGCTATCGCATCTTCTTGTTATTAGTCATTGAAAGCTGAAAGCGAAGGCGGGGCGTGGCGTGGTATCAGAGATTTCGTCATTGATCTTTGGGTCCACGGTTTCAAGCGATCGTTCTCAAGTTAACACGCATTCTCCCCCCGGACGACGGCGTTTTTGGATTCGCCGTTACTTTCACGTTGTTGGGGATCCAAGTTCCAAAACCAAAAGCCATTTAATTCTCTAGAGCAGGTTGCGCAATCAGCCCTGCCTTTGGATTACTCTCAAGATGATTCGCAACTGGTTGATGGGATCCAAAAATTTGGATGAGGAGACCAAAGATGAGTCGACATCGTCCGCACGAAATTCAGCACCGTCACAAGCAGATGCCTCTACCGGGTAAGTCGTGATATTTAAATTATGATACTGGTCTTATTTCCCCTGCTTTTACCATTCTCACTTTTCCTCGCACCTTGCTTTCTCGCTTCCAATAGCCGTGGTGCTGCAACCACTTCGTACAGTGGAGCCTTAGACGCCTTTTCATCTCTGACACGCCGTGGTATGATGGGATCGGCAGACGCCGAGATTGAACGGAAAGTTAGTTTGGCGGCTCGCAATCTCTGTTATGGAGTGCAGCGAATTGTTATGGCAGCCAAGGGCAAATCGGGGGTAGAGTGGAAGGCCGAACTATTAACTTTGTTAGGTGGGTCCGACGACGAGAACCCGAAGGATCATTGCGATATGGATATCTTGCTGGTAGCCCCCAAGTCGGACAAGTTCATTATGAGATGCCTTGAAAACGAGCTGCCGCCCAATATGATTCATTGCTTGCGGTTGCTCCGAGTCCTGGAGCTGCAACATGCGACCCAGAAACAACAAGAAAATGAAGCAAAGGGCAAGGCTCATCGGACCATCAAGCCAATGTCCAGCCGGGCAACAGCCAAGGTTAGCCAACTTCTTTGTACTCTCTGTACGGATCCCACGGTCGGGGAACAGCTGCGGCCACATTTGTTTGGGTTGCTGGCTCTTTCAGGGGCATCCTATCCAGCTTCTGGAGTACACGTAGCCAAAGCTGCCTCGCAGGTCATTATTTCCTTTGCCGAGCATTGTCTGTCACAAAGCCTGGTGTGGTTCCTACACGATCGCAAGATGATCATTCATATGACGGACGACATTAAGGAACTTATTGGCTTAACTGCCAACAATGCCAACGCTCACAACAACACTTTGAGTCTGTATGGTGCTGAAGCGGAAGAGCATGGCTTATGGGCGATTTCTTTATCGACAGTCGTTCATTTGGTGGTCAATTCGTGTCGTCATAATTGCCGAGAGCTAATGAAAGATTTTGAAGCCGCAAAAGGCAATCATGTGCTCATGGGAGCCATTTTGGAATCCAAATCAGGCCACGGAAAGAAACTGATAGAGCTGATACCCCTTTTGGCAATGTGCAAAGTCTCAGATGAACAAGATGACAAGGATGAAATTACAGCCATGGTGGATCCGGACACTCACAAATTGGCGGCAAACCCAGCGGCGTTCAACCTCATGGTGGAGCTCATGTACCAGTCGATTCCTCTTTTGCAATTTTACGTAAAGGAACATGGTCAGAGACCTGAAATCACGGATGAAAACTCCATACGCGAGCTCGCCGAATATTCGCTGAAAGTCGCTTCACAAGTGCGATTTGCAAAGTCTGAAGCTGATGCAAGTGAAGCCACACCGGCTGCACCTGTTGGCTTTGACATTGCTACCGATTTATTATTGGCTTGCCTGAACTTGTATTCGGAGCACTCCATGAACTACGATATGGTAGAAGCGCGGACACGAATTCTGACGGTCTACGTTTTGGCATTTCCGACATTTAAAGACGAGAATCTCAAAGTGCTCATCATGAAAACGCTTGAATTCGTTGTCACTGGTATGACAGGCTCAAACGCGATGCAACCATTCAGTACTTTGAGCGAAATCTTTGTTGCTATTTGCAAGGCGCTTTTGAAATCGGGCAATATTGACAACGGAGGCAACCCAGAACGAGAGGAGCTCGCGTTTCAGGGGTTGTTTGCCGATACCGACTTGATCAACGAATCATTAGAGAAGCTATTCCAGTTCGACAGTCGAGTAGGCCCTGCGATAATCAGATCCGGGGCTATCACACGTATTGTTGATGACGTTTCCAAGTTGGTCCTCGAAGAATTGTTTGATAAGAAGGAGGATTGGAGGAAGACATTTGAAGACGATGGCGAGATCTTCATTGAACCGCCGACGTCAACTCCTCTGGATAGCGTTTGTGCAGCGGTGTGCCGTGTGTTGGCTCTCATTATGGGTCAACAATCCCGAGCCAATGTAACGTTGCTAGCTCCCCCGCCCGACGGTGACCAGCCCAGTGATATCCACTATCTCCTGGATACATCGGTCAAGGAGCTCGGCGACGAGTCTGCCACGGCCGCTTTTGGTGTATTTCAGAGAATTATGTCCTCAAGAGAAACTCTCAGCTTCCTGCGAGGTGATATGGAATTCTGCCTTGGCCTGATAGATTACTTTGCCAAAATCATGAGTCGGCTTTGCGGCGTCCCTGAAGTGGCGCAGAAATTTGCCTCCAGGAAGTCATTGAACCGAAGTGCGGTCGATGACATCAAGTTCCGGCCAAAAGGCCCCTTCAACAAAGTGTATCTACAGCGTGTCATTGGACTCTTCAACATGCTCAAGAACGTTTTGGAAGTCAGTAGCTTGGCGAAAGAAGCCTTTCGGCTTTCTCGTGGATTCGAGACTATGACCCGAGTCGTTTTGTCACTTGGTGGCCTGGCGGTTCAAGAAAATGGAGATGATACTGAAAATAGGGAGAACCTGCTCGGTCTTTTCGAAACTATGCTTGCACTTGTGGACGCTGGAATCGGATTCAACTCTCGTGAACCCGTTGATGTCACGGACTTTGATCCTTACGGGAGATTGCCCGTTGTGCTTCCTGCCGACACCCTAGTCGATCCAATCTCGACGCAACACTCGCCGCCAAAAGCCGCAGCACAAAATCTTTACTATCTACGGCTGAAGTCTTTCTATTTAGACTTCGCCGTTGCCATGAGCCAAACAAAAATTCTAGAACGAGCAGATAGCGCTCTTCCAGTTCTGGAACTTGCCATGTCGCACATGGACCCGTCGTTCAGTTTGGCAAGGGTAGAGACGGACAAGGGCGGATCAAAGGTGCAGCTTATGCGCAACCCGGATGCCGCACGTCTTGTCTTAGGGCTGGTCCTTTTCCTACCAACTGACAAGGAGGGAAGTACACTGGCGAAGCGAGCTTTCGACCAAATTATTCGTCTCTGTGACCCTAGCCGTCTCGGCTCCACGCTGACTCAGATTGCCAATTGTGGATTGATTTGGAGCGTCACAAACCCAAGAGAGTTCGCCTCTGTTCTCGACGATACTACACACCCTCTCTACACCCGCTTCACTCTCTTGCTCCGAAGGATTGCGGCTTTCAGTATGTCGTACAGCGATTTTGTGTCGATTATCAGAGGCATAGCAGGACCTTTATTGAAGGACGCGAAAGCAGACTCTAGAATCAGGCTCCCCGTCATCAGTTCATCGATGCGTAGACGCCCTCTCACCAAGATTGAAGACGTCAACTCTGAAGAATTCAAAGAACGAGATGCGGATTTTTGCCGGCGACTTGAATCCCTCTGTGCTGTCGCCGAACGAGGGGAGCGAGTCCCGTACACCACTCTTGGCGGAGATTCAATAAACACACTTTCAGTTCTTTTACACAAAACGAAAGTCGAAGACCGCTTGTACAAAGCAGCTGAAGACGGTCGCCTAAATTTCATGGAAGTTGACTGCCTTGATTCCTCAGTTCTCAAACCTGGAGGCTTTCTCTCGGCCGGAGTAGCGGCGTCCGGGTCTTCTGGCGGAGAAAGAGTGTGGACGCCAATGGCAACTAATGGATTTACTTTTTCAGTGTGGTTTCGGTATCCAAAGCCAAAAGACGACACCCGGGAAGGGAACATCTATCTCTTCGATCTATCGAATCCGTCGGTATCAACGGGAGACGGTGCTCACGCCCCCCACAACCCGGTTTTCCTTTCATTATGGTACGATCTTCGAAACCAACGATTTAACGTTCTTGCCTCCAGCTCGAGCCGTGGGGAACCCACTAGTTTCCCAGTTTCGCCGCTTGTTCCAAACGTCTGGCACCACGCGTTGCTCACGTACAGCCCAGCAAAAAGAACCATGATGGGCAGGAAATCTGCTTTCATGATGTACGTTGATGGACGCCCTCTTGAAGCAGAGGTAAAGATCGATAGTGTTAACATTGCTCCCAACGCAAAGTTGATAATTGGAGCCCCAAACCCTGCCGTTGCAGTCAGTGGCGTCGTGCGAGGGATGATACCCATCTGGGAGCTTGGTCCAACTTTAATGCTGTCGACTGTACTTATGGAACTCGATGCAACTGCAATTTTCATTCATGGACCCGATTTTCAAGGTTTATTCTGGGGTGATCGGCCGCAACGACTCTCCCTGTCAGCCACGGGAAGTGCATCCTTTGCCTTGCTGGCGGAAACAGGAGAACCTGGCAGTGTTGCCAGCGCCCTTCGTCGCCGAGGAATCTCAAGACTTGAAGCTGCCGGCACCGTGTCAAGGGAAATGGGACTAAACAGCGGCAGCGACGTTGACAACGACTCTCTCGCGTCCTTAGGGCTTCTTTGCACGGTGCCTCCCGATACGATAGTATTTGCGTATCGAGCCGCATCCACCAACAACAGTGGTACTCCGTTGCCTGAAGTACCGCACACGAGAAAACGAAACTGGTCTGGAAAGTTGATCAACGTGGCTCGAATGAACTCAAGCAACGAATTGGTTTCGACCGACGCCGCGATTTACGGTAAGGCTGGGGTGGTAAATCCGCGGTGCTTCGCTGACAACGTACAGTGGGCGGGTGGGCCTGAGATGCTCATGCCTCTTATTTTCGCGGCCAAGTCGTCGAAGAGTCTTTCCTTGGCCATGCGTTTGATTAGGGCAAGCACGAATCGGCATCCTCCCAATCTCGAGGCGATGCAAAGTGGCGGATGTTTCCAAATGCTGGCTGTGCTGATCCAAGCCAAAAAGTTTGTTGACGAAAAGGTCATGGATCAGTCCTTTGCTTTCGCTGTGCATGGTTTCATCCCAGCTGCCATCGAAGAATCAACGTCTGGCCCGGGTGGGCTTCCTTTTCCTGCGATTCCACCAAATGCCGACTTCTGGGTGTTTTCGGACTTAGATGCCATGAAGCAACTTCTTCTAAACCACCAAGTGTGGGATCTACGAAATTCTGGTCCGGAACTTCCACTACGTTTGATAACGTTCATGAACGGACTAGTTGGGCAGAAATCTGTACATAAAGCATTCAACTCAAGGCGATTACATCTTGTTGGCGTCGTGAGGTGGACTTTACACCTTATGGTCGAGGCAGCCGAACTTTATTCAGTCGGCGAGGTAAACAGGCGCTTAATAGCGAGGAAACGGTCGGATTCTGAAGACTTGGAATTCTTGGCTGATAAGCCAACCAATTCAGTGGCAAACTCATGGTATTCAGAGGCGCCGTATGCTGATGCTGTTGCTGTCGGCGGGGATCCCGACAACGCGTTACTGCAGGCATGTAAAATGCTGCTTCGTCGAGTGCTGACGTTCATGTTAACACCCGGTGACCTCGACGCTATTGCCGAAACTGCAATGCACACTATCAATGTGGGTGCGAATATTTTGAAAACTCCGCCCCAGTCTGATGTGGCAGCGAACGAGCCACAACGTCTCCTTCCTGGTCCCGTCACACGCATCTACCTGTTAAGACTCATTGAGGAGCTGATTGTTGACGGCGTCAATGAAATTGTTGCAAGTGGTGGCGAAAGGAGGGCCGATGGTGACCCAAACAAGCCCGATGGCGCGCAACCCCACGCCGGTGGAATCGCAAATCCCAACCAGTCCTATCTTCCGCTGGCGTTGGTAGGAGGAAAGCCTGAAGAGGGGCAAGTTCACCCCAAGCACCACCAGGCACAGAACTTTCTGACTGCCTTTGCGGGAGTTTTCACTCCAGTTTGGTTTGCTGCACTTTTGGAAGGCTGCCAAGAAGAAGCGTCTGCGTCGGCTGTCCTCAGGTTGATGGTCCTGATGCACCAATCGTCCCCGGCCTTCGCCTCAAGATTCGAGAAGCAAGGCGGCTTTGCTCCATTGATCCTCAGTATCCCCAAGTTTTCGACGTGTTCTAGCGTGGCAATCTCTCTTTTGAGCCAGCTATTGCATGTTTCGATTTTGCACGTACCATGCTTCCCGGTTCTTGACGCAGGTCAGCTTAACGAAGTCTTCGAGTCCGAAAGAGACCTGTCGGAACTCATGGCAACGGTTCATCTTCAAGCCGCAAAGAACCAGAAATCGGAAACCTCTGCCGGAATCTTCGCCCTTGTAGCAGAATGTCTTGGTCGCAATATTCAACTGTCGCCCTTTGACAACGAGCTTGGCAGGAAAGCACGCCAAACCAATGCTGCAATCTTGGAACTTTTGCAGCATCGACACAATCTCTCTGCGGCTTTCCAAGAGTTCTGTCGCTCTCAGGATTTCATTGAGCCTCTTGCACAGACCCTTTGCTTGATTTACGACGAGAGACTTCAGAAGTTACAGAAAGCGAACAAGCCCACTTCACCAGACGAAGGGACAAGAAGTTCAAGACGTGGAAGTTTGGCAGAAGCGCCGGTAGGAATTAGCCCCGTAGAAAGATTTGTTGGCAAGGATGATGACACCAGGGGACCTGGGGCTGGAATGATTCAGCTTCTACGCATGGTAATTTCAGTGGCTGTCATGTCGGGCCCGGTTGCGCCTCCGCTAGTTCGAAATTTGTTCTTCTCCTTTCCAATCCATGCCACTTCGGAGCAAGTGGCGGCGTACCAGCTTGTCGTTTTGGATCTCTGTCGATCAACCATCGAGGATGCAATCGATCTGGGAGATGCCGGCGCTCTTGCGAGCAGCGTTGGTGTCATTTCTGTTCTTGCTGACTGCTTAATGAAAGGACTTTTCACCTCGGAGCCGACACTTCAAACTGTCAGCCTGGCTCTTACTCTCCTAAAGGATCTCACCTCTCCTGAGTCTGCTGCTGCCGCTAATATCGGAACTGCTGAGTTGGGCATGATCACCGCGGATGCTGCTCACATTGCTCGTATTATTTGCATGAGCGCCCTACGACGCAGCCGCCCTTTGGATGAAGACGATCCAGGTGATGTCGATTTGCAGGAAGCGGTCTCCAGGCTCGTCGCAAAAAGCATTAACCCACTCATGATCTTACCCAAGATTTCTGCCGGTTTCGCTGGTCGACGTACAACGAGCCTGCATCCGGCCCCAGCTGCCAATTCAAAGAACTACCCGCTATGGGTGTCGGCATCTATTTCTCGCTGTATGCCACCCGATGGGGATAACCTGCTCTTTCCCGACTTGAGCGAGATGGAAGAACCTCTTCGGCCGTTCGTGACAAGCTTGATGGTGGAAGTGGCGCATCTACTAAACGACCAGCGAGACAGCGTTCGCGAGGCTGCCATCACCATTGTCGTCGCGCTGCTAGAGAGTCGACGTGGAATTATGTCGAGCTTGCTGATCAAGGAATATCAACGTGGTGACAAAATGGAAACGCTTGATGTTATGAATCGAGGAGGGTTCGGAGCGCTACTTGTTGCGCATGAGGTTGCGATCAGCTCGAATAGTTCTTCCATCAAAAAGAATTATGGATCGTTCTTTGAATGGTTCGAAAAAAATCAAAAGGTCATTCAATTGGTATTCAGTGATATCCAGGTAGAGAGCGCCAAGAACTTCCCAGGCTTGGAGCAAGGTGCCTTGACACAGCCAGAAGCGGTTGAGAAACTGCAGCAGGCGATGGTCGTTAAAATGGCGTCCGTTGAAACTGATCGCACCATTGCGGGAGGACTTGAACGGTCCGATTTGGCCAAACGATGCATCGATCGGACGATAGAAAGCCACATTCACTGGAAGCGCCAAGGATTCGATGACCTCGCTTCGGGCGCTATGCAATGGAAATATATCCTTAGGCGACTCAAGGGGTCTTGTTCCATATGGGAAGGCGGTCCGAAGTATGAGACCCGTTCGGTGCTTTCTCGCCACCAGCAGCTCTACGGTAGCCTATTGGATTCGAACGAAAAGGTTGTCGTCGCTTTGAAGGATAACATGGAAGATGGCAATGCTCGTGATTTGGTCACGAGGTGGAAGCTTGACCTAACTGAAGGCTACGAACGGCAGCGTCGACGCCTCTTTCCCAACTATGAATTCCATAGCCTATACAACGTAGATGAAAATGACGATTTTGCAACAGAGGAAGAGGTCGAAGATGCGGCCTTTGACAATGACGACGACGGCCACAAAAGACCGGGCCGCAAATCCATCATGGCCGGTGCAGAAATACCGGCCGGACATGATTCAGCCGGCGCAGAATTTTTCATGGCCGATGGAATGGAAGCAACTGCCGCTTTGCTTAAGGACCTCAATCTTAAGAAGGTAACAAAGAAGGAGGACGACGAGGAATACCTCGACGATGCTGAAGACGACATCCAGACCGAAGTGACATCCACCACGGCTGCCAGTTCAGTGGGAAGCGAGTCTTTTGGTCCAGAGGAAGAAGTGCTAGAAGTTGAAAAGCCTAAAGAAGAAAAGAGTCCTGGGCCAATCAAGGAAGGAAAACCGGCGGAGGAAGGCGCACTTGCAGAAGACAACGAACACGAGAATGCTTCTAGCTACGAACTCATAACCGGTCTATTGCAAGCTGGGGATTGGCCCGAACAATCCTACAACATTCGTCGTTGTACGGGTTTGGAGGTACGAAAGGCGCTTCTGCTCTGGTGCCGCGACGCTATCTATGTCATTGATGGTTTCGAGCAGACCGAAGGCGAAGGGCTAGAAGGGAGAATCACCAGAGTGGAGAAAGAAGAGTCAACTTACAACGTAAATTTGCGGCCGAAAGATTTCAAAGTTTCAGAGGAAGAAAGTGACTCAGTTGCTGATAGCAGCATGACAGAGGATGACAGCAAGGGCGGCAAGAACAAAGCCAACAAAAACACCGCCCAGGAATCGTCAAATGAAGTGACGTATCAACATCGGAGCCAACGAATTGCTTTCAAAGATCTGCACTCCGTGTTCAGGCGACGATATCAGCTTCAACAATGTGCCTTGGAGTTCTATGATATTTACAATCATGGAACCTTTATCGCTTTCTCCAATCATGCGGAGAGGGAAGAAATTTTGTTGAAAGTGTTGTCGACGCCTCTTCCAAACAGTATCTTTGGCACGAGCTACGGTACTTCCATCAACTACAAAAAATTTATGGCTTCTTGGAAATCAAAAATCATATCGCAATGGGTGACTGGGAAAATGTCCAATTTCGATTTCTTGATGCACTTGAACTCGTTCGCGGGGCGTACTTACAACGACCTGACTCAGTACCCTGTTTTTCCATGGGTAATCGCGGACTACGAGAGCGAAGAAATTGATTTGAATGACCCAAAGACGTTCAGGGATTTGTCGAAGCCGATGGGGGCGCTAGGTCCGCAGCGTGCTCAACAATTTCGCGACCGGTACGAAGCTTTGGAAACCAACTATTTACACGACGACGAACCGCCGCCCTTCCACTATGGCACCCATTATTCTTGCGCAGCCTATGTCTTGTACTACTTGATGAGGCTGGAGCCGTTTTCTCGGTTAGCGCTTACTTTGCAAGGTGGACGATTTGATGTCGCGGACCGGCTTTTTCACAACATTGCTAGCAGTTGGAGGAGCGCAAGCCAGGAAAATTTACAAGATGTACGGGAAGTCATCCCTGAGTTTTATTACCTCCCAGACTTCTTGACAAATACAAACAGCTTCGACTTTGGTACTACCCAGAAGGGAAAGACGGTCCACGACGTGACGCTGCCGAAATGGGCCAAAGGGGATCCGAGTAGGTTCATTCGCATCAACCGACAAGCTTTGGAAAGTGATTACGTTAGCAAAAATCTTCACGCCTGGATCGATTTGATCTTTGGCTACAAGCAACGAGGTGATGAAGCCGTCAAAGCTCTCAACACTTTTGTACATGTCACGTACGAAGGCGAGGTTGACTTGGACTCCATGACAGATCCAGTCCAGAGGGAATCGACCATTGCTCAAATCCAGAATTTCGGTCAAACACCCAGTCGACTCGAGCGAAGACCATTCCCTCAACGCGTTGTCTACTCTTCTTTGAAGGACAAGAACATTGATTTTGGGGCACTCTCGTATTTGGCCCCTCTGACACCCCCATTCTGCATCGTTGGCGCGCCTCATCGTTGCAAAGTCCGTCGCGTTTCGACAGAGATATGCAAGATGGGGGTTTCGGAACAAAAATCCAAGGCCGTGGGCGATATGTGCCTTGTCAAAGGACAGCTTATCGGTGTCGGAAGAATGTGTGCACTTAACATCCCCAACAAGACCTACGTTCGATTCGGGCTGCCAAACAATGGACTTAGCGTGCACGTCGCTTCGGTGACGGCACGTAACCGAGAACTGAACAAGATGTTGAGCGTCCATGATGGCCTCCATCGAGCTGAGGTCACGGTGGCCAAGCCGTCGTTGGATGGCCGATGGATCGTAACTGGCAGTGTCGATTCCACTGTACGCGTCTGGAAGTACGAAAGTCCAACTGTCAAGCTTCGGGCAACCCTCTGCGGGCACGGTGGATGGAAGATTACCTGCCTCGACATATCCACTGTTTTTGGTACAATCGTCACCGCATGTGCCCAGGGCCGCGTCCTTGTGTGGGACCTGGGGACGCTGACGTTCGTCCGCCGCCTCGAGCACAAGTTCAAGGACGAAAAGGATACCACGGCAGGGCATATCCAAGCAGCCAGTTCTGTGTCTATCAACCACAAGACTGGCAACATCGTCACGCTAGTCGGCTCACATTTGAGCGTCTTTGATGTCAATGGACGATTGCTGGGAACGGAAAACTCTCTGGGTGCAAGACCTAGTTGCGCCGTGGCAACGGATTGTCCTGAGTGGCAAGAAGATGGAATTGTCGCCGTCACCGGGCACGTTAACGGAGAAGTCCGTTTTTGGAGCTTGAACTACGACACTGGAGCGCTGTCTGTTCGAGAGCTCATGGTCGACATGGAGCATCGTTGTGAGATAACATCCCTTCGTGTCACGGGAGACAATCAAAACACCCTTCTAGTGGGCGACTTGTCGGGTAAAATGTCTATCTGCAGGACGGTGCAGCTAGAGAACATGTCCGCCAAGGAAGTCACCGAGGTCGCTACCGAGCTCCGAAACAACCAGTCGAAATTCGTGGTCCAGCCCAATGGAGAAGCGCGTGGCGGCCTGGCCACAATTGCGCAGCAAGGATTAGGTGTAGGAGATGATATTGCTTCAGGCATTCGCAGTTTGCTGCCAGGACAATCGGCGGGGACTGAAAATGAAACGACACTGTAAAGATGACGAAATCAGGTTTATCTATTATGAGTCAAACATTGCTAAAATGAGTACAATTGCAACTCGATCGATGGTATGTGCTGTATGTCTATTTGTTTATGCATTAGATTCTATCGTTGTTGGGAAGATGTCGGCGCTTGCGCCGAGGGGACGGGGAGGGTTCCGAAGTACGCTTCTTTAATTTTGGTGTTTTCCGGTTCATCCAAAAGCAGACAGACCGGGTGGACCAACTTTCCTTCCCGCAACACAAAGTCGCTCTCCTCCACGACGCCCGACGGCTCAAACCCCTCCGACATGTATTCAATGGCGTTTTTTGTGATACATTCCTCGTACTCATTTGTGAGCATCCATATCGTCTTTCGGATTCGTTCCGAATACGAACGATGGCTAGGAATCTCACGAACAATGACGGCAGGATCAAACGAGAGCTTTCCTACCGGCGCCGGATTCTTGGGCACTGATTTAGGCCGCGGAAGCGCTCTCTTGCTCTTGCCTGGCACTTTCTTTTTTGGAATTGTTGTTTTCAAGAGAGGAATTGGATCCGGAATGAACATTTCTCCTTCATCTGCTTTGCTCTGGTCCTTTGCCTTCTTAACTGCTTCCAGAAGATCCCTGTCCACTCTGCCGTAGTCGCCCTTGAGCAATACTCTTTGGGTGGTAGATGGCTTCAGGGCCATTGCAGGTGGAGGATTGGCAACTAGTGTGGCATCGTAGCCATGGGACAAAGTAGGCAAACTCGCAAAACTTGCTATCGATGCCGAACAATCAATAGAAGCATTTAGATTGGACAAGGATTGTGTGCACCTGTTGAGACTTGGATGATCGTGATGGGGCCCCGAGTGCACGCCAAGGCTGTGAAGATATCTGGATCGAATTCTCCATCCTTCCTTTTCATCTTCCGCGGTACGCGAGTGCTGCTTCAATAGAATCGTTGGAAGCATTTGTTGTGGCAACAACGAGTCGGAACCGATGGAGTGTGTTCCACTTGTGACAGAAGAAGATGCCGAAGTCTCATCCTCGCCACCGTCGAAACTACAAGTGGGAGAACGGCGGTCCCATTCCTCACCAGCTTTCTTCTGGGTAGAGTTAAGATTAGCTTCTTTAGGTTTGCTGGGTACAGTAGCCGGAACGGCGTTTTTCTTGCAATTGCCTTCCACCATTGCGTCTGCAGAAACAGAATGCTCCGACACTAGCGATGATGCCGACGACCAGTTTTCGTAACTCTTGGAGCGGGCCATGGGATAGATTCAGTCCTCGTTATTGTTGTTTGAATGGACGCTTGTAGATTATTTCGTGCCTTGTAGTGTGGATTCAGAACACAAAACGATATGGTTCCGGTTCTGTCTCTTTGTCATTTTGTGAGAACGCCATCGTGTTTGCAAATGCATCCACCGTCTCGGGTTTCTCGCTTGAGTCGAGTCGTCGATTGGTCGGAGTGGATTAGCGTTAAATCAGCGTTGAGCGCACGTACGTCGCCCCGCCAACACGAACCCAAAGATCATCTCGGGTTGTCGCGCGTTCGGCTTGATGTCACGTGCGAATGACTGCTGCGACTGATGCAAGTCTTCTACGGTCACTTTTTTCTCTCCCTACTAGTAGAGAGCTCTACTACTAGAAGTAGCTGATAGCGAGGATCAAGACCCTCACATTACTTCCTTCTGGGATAGAAGTTGGCCTTGGATTTCTTTGGAAGCTCGTACTCCCGTTTCCATGGCCGCCTGAACCGTGCAGCAAGCGTTCGTATTGGTGGCTTCTCCGGCAAAGAATACCCGACCGTCCATAATGGGCTCTGCCAACACTCCAAGATCCTCTGTTGTCTTCATACCAACTTTTGGGTACATGTAGCCGCCTTGAATAAATGGGAAATCCTCTTTCCAATCCACGAGTTGCGTTTCATCCTCGAGACACGCGGCTTGGAGATCCTGCAGTGGGACTTTGAACATGACAGAGAGTTGTTCCAAGAGAATTTGACAAGCAGGCCTTTCACGAGGGACATTTCTGCCCACAAGAGTTGCTGTTGTTTGCATTTCCCGTATCCGATCCATCAACTGATTAGCAGCCGAAGATACCAAATAGCCAATGGCTACGTAACAGTTCTTTCCGGATAGCTTTCGAAACCAAATTTCAGGAATGTCTTGCTTCGCCGCAACGATCGACTGCACGTTCTTGGGCCAAAAAGTATCCGTCTGGAACTTGCAGTAAATCTTGACGACTCGATCCGCAAAGCCGATCCGTTGCAAGGCTTGACGTTTATGTGTAGGAAGGTCACGGCCATTGTCAAAGAGCTGCAGCAATCGCGTCGGGGGCACGGTCACTACGACGGCGTCCGCGAGAATGGTAGAACTACAATCATCGGCAAACGAAACCCGAATCTTGCCACCAGAAGACGGGGTTTCGACAGACTCTGCTGCTACTTCCTTCTTTTCTTGTATACGTTCAACAGGTGTATTCAACCTCAACTGGAAGATACTCTGCTTATTGTTGTATTGCGTGGAATCTTTTAATTCGTGAATCATGACATCGACAACCTTGTGCATTCCAAAGAGTGGTCGATAGTCCCCCTCGACTTCGTTTGTTTCCCAATAGTGCTCAAATGCCATGAGTTGTCGAATAGACAACTGTGCCAGGTCACAACAACCCGCCGTATTGCCATAGCCAGCCACACACAACTCCAGCAGTGAATCGCTCAGTCGAGGAATGCCATCACTAGCTAGAGCGTCTGCCAACGATATGTCGTCGGTATAGTCATTCCATTTGGACGAATCCAAGACGGCTTCCATCACGTCCACCAAAGGCTGAACCTTTTCATCATTGTACATGACTAATTCGCCGTCAATAAAGTACATGCCATACTTTCCTTGGGGTGTAGGGCTTTGTTCCGGTCCACCGTCCGCGTGTGCCAATATGAAATGAGGTTCCAAACCCGGAAATTCACGCGGCACTGCTGGCTGATCGTCGTCATTGTCGTCGTCGGTGGCAGGCAACAAGCCACGCCGTTGATACTCTCGGATCGTATCCCACAAAATATGACATCGTCCATGAATGAGCTCGGCGCCAGCATCCAGATAATAATCTGAGCCATTGTTGGCGAGTAACTTTCGAACCCGACCGCCCACCGCATCGGAGGCTTCGACCAGAAGGACACGAAGAGGAAGGGGACACGTCCACAATAAGTCTCGAGCGCAAGTTAACCCCGCCATGCCCGCACCGACAATTACAATCTGCATTGCTTCCTCCTTGGATGACGACTCGCTCATTATCTTGGTTGTTGTTTGGATGCATGCATTGCATAGGCAACAACTTCGACAAATGGACCAAGCCTAAAATAAATGACGCTGTCTCATCGTGATACGCACAATGGATTTTGGCGACATGCAGACGGTGGAATGGGTCGCTTGATTCGGACGCGCTACGTTAGTGCGTGGACGAAACGAACACCATCGGCGGTAGCCATCAACTCTAGGATCGTTTGAATAGGTACCAGGTAGTATTACACGGCCGTAGTCTTAGTACTTGCCTATCACCAATCGGTAGCATCATAGTAGATACTAGTATGAATATGATACTGCCGATACTCTAGTAGAGAGGGAAACAAGGAGAACAAGAAGGGAAATGCTGCTGCAGAACAAGCAACACGACGAAGAGCGACATAAGAAGCCGCCGTGAAAAAGAACAAGCCGGCCGAAGAACAAGACAAAGGCGACGGCAAGAAGAAGGGCCAGCACGACCAGAGCACCTGCTAGAGGGATTGAAAGATCGATCATCATCAATCATGAGATGTTGTTGCTTGGCACCAGTTTGTTCTTGTCCGTAAGGAGTTCGCCTTGTTGATGCTGCACAGCATTCTTATCGTCCCCCCTCTAAAAATTTTCCACAATGTTCTTCTAGCTACCCGGTAGGCAGAAATGCAAAAACATTCCACCGGTTGTTTCGCGCAGGAGTGCCGCTATTTCAGAACAACTCTAGCAGAAATCGATGCCGTTGGTTGCGGATACACTTGTAGAAAGCAAAGAAGAAGAAGAACAGGACAAGGAGGATGGATGGATCCCTGATCAATGAAGTCAAGTGTCACCTCCACTGAGGCTACGGGAAAGTTGCGATAAAGCAAAAACCTTGGTATGGATGGGAATCTTCGGCTTCGCGCTCCCCCCAAATTCTTCAAGGAGATAGCCCACTCGTACTTAATGCCGCACACCTCCAATCTCATATACTATATAAATCCCTGTTTACATATATTGAAACTCAACGGTCCTGTTCAAAAGGCCCTTTCAGTTTGCTTACCGTAAAATTGCCAGCTGAAAAATATTGCAATCTTACTGATGAATCGTTACCGACGGAATATTGCATTTTACGGTAACTTTCATCGGTAAGATTGCAATAAAAATATTGCAATCTTAGGGATGAATTGTTACCGCAATGCATGCCTGCCCATCATTAATAGCCTGTCCATAAGTGATGGTCTCCTATGTGTTGAGAATTGCATGTGGTGCGAAACCGAGTCTTGAAAAACTTGCAAAACGAAATGGCGTATTGTGAAATATTGGCTAATCTCTAAGTGATACGAAAGCGCTTGTTGTGAAATTGCATCTTGTGCAATCTTAGGAAATCGCATAGTGCTACAAACGCAACAGACGAGTACTGGCGCAGCGAAGTAGTGTCATGCTGATGAGAATCTCTGGCTAGTACTTGCGTCGTTGATGCCAACGCCCCTCATTTCCATGTACTGTTCATTATAACAACTCTAGCTACTAGACTGGTGTCCATGGTGCTGCTGCTGCTGCTGCTGCCGCCGCCATGAAGCAGTGTGATGTTCATGCTTGACTCGTGTTCCGCTGTCCCGCTTCGGAGTAATTTCCTGCTATCGGCATTTTTACCCTTGGAATTGATCTTATTACCGTTGAAATATTGCAATCTTACCGTAGAATCGATCTTCCCGTTGAAATGTTGCAGTCTTACCGTAGAATCGCTTACCGTAAAAATATTGCATTTTACGGTAAGATAAAATTTCATTGGTAAGATTGCAACATTTCAACGGGAAGGCAAGTGGTTGGCAGGCTTTGGTGAATTAACTCATGGTTTGATACACAAGGGTGGGGGGGAGCCGGGCGGCTGAGAAGGGCTTATCCAAAACCATTGTTGCGACACAAGGTAAATGGTTCCCTCTTTTGCGACCATTTTGAGTATCTCCCCTTTTTAGGTACGGTAATGTAATTCCTCCATTATTTGGTAATGTACGGCTCTTTCGAATAGCGGGGTTATTTACGTAGGCTACGTAGCCTCAGTACAATAAAAATTTCATTGCGTAAGCACCATGTGATATTTTCGACGATGGCGGCACCAGGGCAACGTTGAGGACGATTAGAGTCCATGTCGGCCATGTTGTTTATCCCCTTAGCAACGCAACAACATCATAATGATATCAAGGCATACCTTGGTGACCAAAGAGGACCAGTCGCTTTGCTCGCCGGAGCGATATGGGCCACTTAGAAATAAGTCGAGTGAGTCTAATCAGCTTTTAGACTCAGTCGACTCAGTTACCACGTAATAATCTATCCGTACTTTCTGCTGCTGCAGATTTCACCATTGCGAACCCCGATAATTTGTGGACCTTAAGGTTTCTATACCATCAGAGGTACTTTCAGATGGAGTATGATACATAGGGTCCACGAATCTCCTGGAACGACAGCTTCTATTGAGGGTAGAGTGTCATCGTCGGTAGCTAGCAAAAGCCGCCGATAATTTGGGCAGGAAACGAAAATTTGGGGTGGGCAGGCTCATTTTTTTAAGTCAAGTACCAGCCTCGTAGGATTCTACAGTTCTAACTTGAAGTACAGAAAGAGCTATGCCAACATTCCCGAAGCCTCACTTGTTTGCTTGGTTCAAAACAACGAGGACCATGCTGGCTGGTAAAAGAAGAACAGGAAGCTTCGCGGGCCGCACGAAGAACAACAAGAAGAGGATAAATCATCCTTGTCTGACTGAAGCAGTCGTGATGAAGGTGATGTTGGCCGTTTCTTCCATGGGCTCGCCTTGACCGCGGCAACCGCAGAATGCAATTGCATTTCTCCGGTTTTGAGTCATTAGTCCCAATATTGTGCACAAATATCGAGCGTATTATGGTTCCAATCTTTCCGGAAACGGAAAAACTTTTTTTTATTTTTCCCCCGACATGACCCGAAGCCAAAATCTTTTCGATCGCCAGATCGCCGGGCAAGCTTCGGATTGGAGGGAAAATCACGGTCCAACGCGTAGATAAGTCCCGTAGACCATAGTAGAAAATTGAACGTTGGCTCTAGTTTTCCGTTTAGCCCTCACAAAATTGGCGACGATGATGAATAACCAAGATGAACAAGACCCCAACGGCCCTGACGAGGAGCCGGCCCATAACGAAAATGGTGAGGAACAACATGTGGATGCACCTGCCTGTCCTGCCGGCAGCCCTTGCATTCGAGTCATCGAAGGACTTAGGGCAAGACTCCGCAGGCTTCAAGACCAACTACGCCAGCATCGGACCGCATCTACGTTCGCTCTCAGCCGTCGGGAGGCGGCTTGTGATAAGAAAGATTCGGAGATTAAAAAGCTGAAAGGATGTTTGGAGATCCAGGAGAGCAAAGCCGAGGCCAAACTGGACGCTGCACGTGCTAGAGCCGAGGCACGACGCCAGAAGGAGGTTGGCCAAGCCCAGGCCAGCTACGTCAAGCTCCAGCTCGATTCATCGAAGCAGATCGAGACCCTCAAGTCTTCGTCGAAGATCCAAGCCTCGGAGCTCCGACATGCGCTCTCTCAGCTCAAGAATTGCCAGCTGGCCCACAGTAAAGTGGTCGCACAGAAAAATGCTGCCGAGGGTAAGTTGGCAGTCTTGTCGGACCAACACCAGCTGCTCAAGTCTGAGGTGGCCGACAAGGGCAAAGTCCTTAAGCAACTTCTGCAACGGCATGACGCTGTACAGAAGAAGCTAAATAGGCAGAACGAAATAAAAGTTCAAGCATCCGTGCGAAAGGAGGAGCTTAAGGTACGTCAGAAGGAGGTGGAGCTGCAGCGAGTTGAGTCCCTCAAGCGCAAGGCCATCGAGGTCAAAGAGGCAGAGGGCGAGGTCAAGAAACAAGTGCACGCCCATCGTGCCAAATGCATGAAGGCGATTGCTCGTAATCGTGCTTTCCTCAAAGGTGAGGAGCACCGTCGCAACATTGGAACTTCGAAGGAACGGATAAATCAAGCTTCGGCGTTCCAAAATGCAGCTGCTGTCGCTGCTAGTCAAGGCGGTACCTTTCCAAGTGTCGGGGGTGGTCCCGATTCCTTGGCGAACTATCCTCCGGTCTGGGTCCAACAGACCCTCACCCAGATGCCTTCGTCCGCATCGTCCACGAGTACTCGTCCTCCTACCGCACCTGTCCCGCAAATGAACAACAGGCAACAACCAGCATCGTCTGCTCAGGTCGTGGCGTCCCCACCTATTCGAGTTCCCGGTGGATATGTTCGTACCCGGGATACTATTACGGGTATGGATGTCTACATCCACGAGGGAACAGGTAAGGTGGTGCATAGTGTTCTTGAGTGCTACAAGGAGCCTCCACCCCAACAAACGCAGTCGTCCATGCATCCACCTGAAACGCCCACGCAAATCGCTTCGGTTTCACCTGAAACGGTGCTTTCGACGGCAGCAGGGCCCCCGCAGCGTCCAAGAAAGATTAGAAAGCTGAATCATAGCAATCGGCGCAATCCGATTGACCTCTGCTGCAGCGACTCTGGAATTTCTTCGGGTGAAGAAGAATCGCCGGAGATTGTGTATGGCAAGTCTGAAGCGCAGCAGCACGACAAGCAACTTCTGCTAGGCCAAGACCCCGAGGACAAAGATGATGAACGCGGTGAGGAATCCGACTCTGAAAAGACTGAATGGTAGGAGAGGAGCACTACGACATGTTAGCTTTGAGAAACTTCAATGTTAGCTTTGAGAAACTTCGGCTTGGGTGGATTTTCCACGCAAGTCGGCTCAAAACTAGCATATTAATAACTACAGAATAACAATATTAGTACTACACTTTCAGGTTTCTTCATGCTAGCGTATTATATGACTATGACTATTAGTTACGATCGACAATGTGGTAGAATCAACTTTTGCCAATGCTTACGACAATGGTGAAGCATAGTGATTACTATGTAATAACATTATGAAAGCATTGTATCGTAGACTATATATTGTTACCCAGCAGGCTATTGTACTAATACCCGCAGTGAATGGCGCAGTCGATCACCGTTTTGGCGGTGATTGTAGAGACGATCTCTTGCACCTGGTTCGGCACCGAAATCGTCGCCGCGTTCACGATTCCGTTGCTAAAGTACCGATTCTGGCGCAAGCGGCGGGCCAGAATGTGAAAAACTAGCTCAATGGGGTTTAGTTCCGGTGCCCTGGTGGGCAAGGGAACTACCACAACCCTCCGAACCTCCCACAAAAGGTCGGCAACGATGGCAGCTTCGGCGCCTGAGTGAATTGCCGCATTGTCTAGAATAAGAACATCGTAGGGCTGGAACCAGCCGATTTCCAGCAAGTACTCGATGTAGGCTGTGAAATTAGCGGCAGTACCGTTTTCTTCACCAATGCTGTAGTGCATTGGTGGTCCCACCTGATTGCATCGTATGATCGCAATCATATTGTAGGCCCTTCGAAAGTTTCCCGACACCAGAATGCACCGAACCGCCCCTGTGATAGGGTCGGCACGAACCCTATTGTTGTAACAATCTTTGTTCACGATATGTTTCTCGTCGATGAAATGAAACTTGTCGTGTCGGGGCAACGAAGCGATCGTCCGCATGAACTCGTGATATGCCTGAATATTGGAAGGCTTCCACTTATCCAGTGGAACCATGGACGACTTCCTCAGACTTCCCTTGTGTTGGAACCGCTTTTTAAAGAAGTTGTCGATTGTCGTCGCACAAACAACTGTCCCAGTTGCCAGCTGGAGGCCCCGCTGGTAGTCAGTCAACAATTGCTGGTCGTTCTCACAGCGAAGTGACAGGAGGACCAAAGATTCTTCGGGACCAAGTTTAGTGTATTGTTGTCTTATTGCCCTTAACTCGTCTTGGTACTCGGTAGGCTCCCTGACATAGCCCATAGCCAAATACTCCTGAACAACATTGTAAGCAAACCTGACTCCTACCCGACAATCCGCCGCCACCTCCCGTATGTGGAGCGCCCCAAAGCTGCGTCCATCTTGTTCAATTTCTTCGTCCATGGCAAGGTCGGCCTTTTGGCGATCCAAAAAGGCCTCGATGACTGCCATTCGTTTGTCAATCCCGTACCGACTACCTCGATGGTAGTACCCTCCGTGGTCGTTGATGTCCATATTGTAGTACGATGCAGGTAGATTGGTGATTATTGGTCATCGTCGCCAATTTCGTGAGGGGCTAAACGGAAAACGAAAGCCGACGTTCAGTTTTCTACTATGGTCTACGGGACTTATCTACGCGTTGGACCATGATTTTCCCTCCAATCCGAAGCTCGCCCGGCGATCTGGCGATCGAAAAGATTTTGGCTTCGGGTCATGTCGGGGGAAAAATAAAAAAAAGTTTTTCCGTTTCCGGAAAGATTGGAACCATAATATTAGCTATTGTGCTTTTTTGGCGCGGCAGCAAGCCTCGTACTTTTTTGATATATATCCCCCATAAGTTCATAAGTACCATTCCCCGGCATCTTCAATCTTGGTAGACCTCGCGCAGACCTCGCACACATGGAAATCGCGGCACGAGCGGGCCATGCCACCGCTCCCGTGGTAGGCCGTGCAGCCGCTTCCGAGTTTGCGTAATGAAATTCCTAAAATCATCGGTCGGCCATGACAATTGTTCTGTTTTTGGCCACTGCTTCCTGAAGTCGTCATTTCCACTGCATATGAATTGACATAACAATTCTCCACTATACAAAGAGACTGTGTGTCGCTTCATTTCACTGGAAAGGACGATTTGATCGAGAAATGGTGACTGATATCTCTCTCACCATGGTGGTTGGTCTTTCATTTCTGTCGAGACGTTTGAAAAGGTAAGCCTTCGACTGTGAGAAATAATGTATTTTCATATTCTAAAAAACCGACTTTATCTAAGAAATTTGTTTAAGAATACCGAAATTCTTCGTTCTATTCTCCTCTTTTGGCAGGTATCCATAAAAATCCAAAAATTACGGTATTGGGTGCATCAGAGTCCGATAGAGTACTTTCTCGGCGGGCCGCGCTGTCGAGCTGGCATGGCATCGACTATTTACAGTACCTGGTACTACAATATGCTGTACCTGGTACACGGAGAAGCCGATTTGACATTTCGGGGGCGAGAAAGACCGAATGATAAAATAATATGTCCGACGTCTCTTCTTGAAGAAAGATAATGCAATGTTCAAATAAGTGGGACTTTTCATAAGGGACTTCTCAATGTTCTTAAGTGGTGGTGAAATGGAGTTGAGAAATATTATAGGGTATATGTCCGCCACGGTTAATTATGGGGCCTTGTCCGAGTGCCTACCGGTACGTTTAGTAGCGATAACAAAATACAGACAGTTGTGTCATCAGCGAATCATGTTCGCCAACAGAGGGAAAGAAGTTTTCCCGAAAAGCAGTGAAGCTGATGAGGTTTGGCAAGTCCCGTGTTTTTGCGTGCCTTACACTCATAAAATTCGATCACACAGCCCAACAACAACGATCAAGAAGGAGATGAGTTTTGTTATTACTACCCAAAGAGTCGAATTTGACATGTCGGGATCAACATCACTTTCATCACAAAGTCGGGGGTCTCTGTCGTCCCGGGCAACAGGAAACACACTAAAGTCTGGTGAGACGTACTTGGAAGGACTACCGAGGAACTTACCCAGTAGCTCGTTTCGCGTTGCGACCTTTATCCTTTCAGACCGCGGACAAGTTGCGCCTCCATCGCCGCGTACGGCAAACGTGGCTGTCTCGGACGCCATCGAGCAGGCACTTGAGCTGGTGTCGCTTGGTGATGATGAACATGTCAGCCTTGAAGAATCTGTGAGTGACGACCAAGAGAGGGAAGTTTTCCGTAGAGAACTGCTCAAGGATGATATGGGTCTGTTTTATAATGAGCTCTCGAGACTGAAGGTAGATGGATCTTCGGTTGGAGTACAGGACGAGTCCTTCAGCTCGGACGAAGAAAGCGAATGCGAGGACGACGTACTGCTTCTAGACTTTGACGTCTCCGCGTCTGATCTATTCGAAGCCATGGCCCGGAGGCGGAAGTATACTATGGAGTAAACAGAAGATTATCTTCCAAATCGGCACACACCTTCCTTTCTTGGAGCTGATCAAGAACTACCACCGCGAGCACTTCCCATCTTGCTGAACGATGGATGCGCATTTAACTAAGTTTTACTAGTATTACTCCACTACTAGCACTCAACAAGAGGACGTCCTGTAAATTATGATACTCTCTAGCTCTACTTCTTTGAGGTTGGCACTCGTTCTGTCTGCCGGCTAGGCAGCGGCAGCTCTCCTTACAAACACAGTAATAGCCAGCACCAAAGAACTCCTCCATTTCGTCTTGCTGGTGCTGGTCGTGCTGACGGTAGGACTCTTCAACCACCAACTACGGTAGTTCCGTTCACAGCTGCTCTTAGTAGACGCGTGGCATCAGTAGATTGACTACTTCTTGGCTCGTGATACTCTCTCTACTCTACTCTAGAGGAGGGGTACTTGAGCTATTATCGAAGCGGCTTTCAATAGCCTTTGTTCATAGCTTTGAGCGAGACGGAGTTATTATTCGACATGGTTCTGATGGCTGGTTGCCCGCTAATTGTGACAGGACATGCAAAAGCGCGATCATGGAAATGATATCATAGACCCTTGTATGTATGGATCATACTGACAATAGCACCATCTTTCATACGTCGTTCCGCCATCCCGCAGTCGCGCCGCGCTGGACGGAGAGAGCGCCTCGTGTATTATTTTCCAACAACTTCAGCGACAGACGACCATGACGCTCTCAAAATACCTCTGTCGTTTTACAACTCGCCACGGCGTGAATTGATTGGTTATATTTTCGGAATCCTTTCAACATGACCACAGCCCATCGACCCACATGGAAGGCCGCCGTGGGCCAGGCCTCCACTGGAGGTTGGACGGCAGGAGGTGCCACCAGTTCCTCCAAGGGCGTCTTATCCCTTCCAGGTCACACTCAGCTGAAGGTCCGCAAGGGGAGTCAAGTCGTTGACCGCCAGAAGGCTTTGAAGGAATCTCTGCTCAAGCTGGAAGCCGCAGAGAAGAAAGCTCCAGCTGTAAGTAAGCGGCGACCAATATCTCAAGAGGTCGAAGAGGAAGGTCGGCTCAAACTGTTGACGCAGACAGAGGAAGTTGACGATGTGGCAATATCGAAAAAATACAACGATGATGATGCCGAAGATGATGATAGTGGAGGAGAATGGAGTGATGTAGACAATCATGCCGAGGCTGACAATAATTCAGGGGACGATTTAGACGCTAGCAGTGACGACGATGACGATGATGATTCGGACGATGAAGATGACGAGGCGGCCTTGCAAGCGGAGTTAGCAAAGATAAGGGCGGAACGAGAGGCTATCAAACAGAAAGAGGCAGAAGAGGAAGCCAAGAAGGAAGAATCAAAATTGGAAGAAGCGGCGCTCTTGGGGAATCCATTGTTAGCAGGAGCTAGCGGTGAAGACATGTCGGCCAAACTCAAGAGAAAGTGGAACGATGATGTCGTCTTTCGGAATCAAGCAAAAGGAGAGCCCGAGGTCAAGAAGAGATTCATCAACGATACCATCCGTAATGACTTTCACAAGAGGTTCCTCAACAAGTTCATTAGATAGACCAGTACTGATATCGTAGGCCATACAGACTTGGTCTACTAGCCTACCTCTTTTATGGATTATCGTATTAATCTATTGCACACTTGCCTCTTGTTTCTCACTATCACACCACGGCTCCCTGTATAACAAGGTTAGATCTGGTTAGAATTCGGAAACTAGTCCTCACCGACAGAGTCTATAGCTACCGGTACTTACCAAGCAGGCCCCACAATAGGATCCTGGGCAAAGCCAGGGAAAGGACAGTCTGACCCATCATTGATTTGTGGCGCCACATACGATTGTTGGTATAGCTTCAATTTGAAGATCATATCCGCTAACACATTTGGATACTCGTTTGCTAGATTGACGCGTTCCTCGGGATCTTGGTCCAAATCAAAAAGCAAATAGGTGACGTTTGTTAGCCCCCCAGGCAGGGGATGAGGTGTACCGTGGGGATGTGGGTCTATTTCGTCAGGACCAGCCGAGTCGCCTTGTACCACCTTCCAATTCAAATGACGCAGAGCCGGACCGAACCAATTTGAATATGAAAGTCCGGATTGTTTGACAAAACCAATGAAAAGTTCCGTCCGGGCAGGTGGAGATGCCCCCGTCAGACTATCAACTTGACTGATACCATCCAATTCGTTAGCGTGGATTGGTACAACGCCGATCCATTCAGCAATTGTAGGAAACCAATCAACGACATGAAACAAGTATGGAAAGCGGGACCCTTTACTTCCAAAACGAGATAAGGCCGGCCCACCGACAAAACCGTCTCCTGTCGTACCACCTTCCCAGAGTGTACACTTTCCACCTCTTTTTGGATAGTTGGAAGCTCCTGTTGTACAACCAAGAGTCGTCGGACCACCGTTATCGGTGGTGAAAATAACTAGCGTGTCGTCCCAGATACCCGCCTGTTGATAGGCTTCCACGACCTGCCCAATCGCATCATCGGCTGCCGTCAACATGCCTGCATAGATCTTGCGTTGATCGTTCCATTCTGTATGGTTTCTATACATCTCCACATATTCCGTTGGAACTTCATTGGGACAATGAACAGCTTGAAAAGCCAAGTATTGAAATAGAGGGCCATCCGCCGCTTTCGTAGCCACATAACCGTTCAATATTCGAATTGTTTCACGTGTAAATACCCACGAGGAATAGTTGCCTCGTTCATCCACTACCTGAGAGCAGCCCTTACCGCACCTCGGTCCTACATCATGTCGCAGGTCGTAACCATGATCGTGTTCATGTGTAAAGTAGTCTTCTCCACCGTAGTAAAATCCAAAGAATTCATCAAATCCCCGAAACGTCGGCGTTTGTTCCCACTGCGAATGCCCCACGTGCCATTTCCCAATGGCAGTCGTATGATAGTTTGCTCGTTTCAACAGGTCAGCCAGCGTTTCTTCGCCCAAAGGCAAACCAGCGGCAGACTGGGGGCTAATGACATTGTGAACGCCAGTGTGGAGCGGATACTTTCCACTCAAAAGCGCCGATCGCGTGGGACTGCAGTATGGTAAAACGTAGTATTGGTCGAGATACATGCCACCAGAGGCGAGAGCGTCAGCGTGGGGAGTATGAATTCCACTTCCATGAAGACCCAAATCATGAGACCCCAAATCATCGACGACAATCATGAGAATATGCGGATTCTTTTCTTTCGGGCTCGTTCTTTTCATTTGATCTGCCGAGACAAGGACAGGAGGCGACAGCTCGTACCCGAAAGCCACGAGGGCTAGTACAGCCACGACCCACCCTTGAACGCCGATTCTTCGTCGTGGTCGGTCACTTATCATGATGACAAGATACGGAGTGGTTGTGTGATATGCCGAACAGCAAGAGGTGTAAGGAAAGCAGTTGTCGTCGTCAACGATGGAGCCTTGGTCGCCGCATGACATCGAAAGACAAGATCTTTTGGAGAAAAAAAGATCGCGTCGCAACTGGCCGGCCGGCGAATCTATTAGAGACCAATCGATTTAGTCGTGGCGCGAAATCGCGTGCGTTTTTTTCGGGGCAGGGAAGTCTCTTTCCACACGCCTCTTTCAATTACTCAACATGGGGCTGTGTTTGGGTATGGATGACGCCGATCAATGCTATTTCCACCCAAAGTTGCTCTACCGCTCTCTCTAGAGTAGATACTTGTGGAATGTGTATCGGGACTGTGATGTCTTCCCGACAGGTAGTACTGGCGCTACGATGATGATGAAATTGAGTGGACTTTTGTGGGCGGCCTTTCTTCTCCACCACTTGCTCTCTTTCCGCCACCAAGTGGTTGCGTTCCAAGTCTCTACATGCCTCTCGTCAATGCCGTCCTGGGCAATATCGCCCATTGCAAAGCGTCGCGTCGATCAGCCTGAGAGAGGAGCAGCTGCTTTGTTGGCACTACGAGGTAGCGTGGAGAGCGATAACTCGTCGGCCCTAGAATGTAGGCGTCGTTCCCTGATACTCGGAGCGCTGGCAATGGTAACAACTGGTGCGCTACCCTTGCAGGTTCTGGCATCCTCCACAGACTATTCCAGCAAAAGTCAATCCGATAGTACCTACTGGCCTCTTTGGCCAGCTCTCCCCGTCTTTCCGTACTCCCACCGCAAAACCTTGACGCAACAAGTCTCGCCCAGAGTGTGGATGTTCGATCAGTTAATCGGCATTTACTACGTACATGTTCCAATTCGGATGACAGTAATAGCAATGGATCAAGGGGGGTTGCTAGTCTATGCGCCCGTGGCCGCCACTCAAGAATGCCTGAGCTTACTACAACCTATTATTGATAAATATGGGCCCATTCGTTACATTGTGCTGCCAACAGTGGCGGTGGAGCACAAGGTCCTGGCAGGTCCCTTTGCTCGCATGTTTCCACAGGCCGAATTTTTTGTGACCGATCAGCAGTATTCATTTCCCATCAATCTACCCGATCGAACATTGGGATTTCCATCTTGGACCAAGACTCTGCCTTCCAGCAGTAGTGTGGATTGTGTCTTTGGATCGGAATTTGAGCACGAAGTTCTGACTGTCAAGCCCGGAATCGGTTCCATGTATCAAGACGTGGCTCTCTACCATCGCCCGTCCAAGACACTTTTGATTTGCGATGCTTTGTTCGCCACCACATCGGATCCACCGGCCATTTTGACCGCCTATCCCGAGTACACGACTGCCCTCTTGTTTCATGCCAGCGATCATCCCGACGATGTGGTCGAAGATACAAAAGAGAACCGCCAAAAGGGATGGCGCCGCATTGTCTTATTGTTCAACTTTTTCTTTCCCGGTTACTCGGCACGGGTCGACTTGGGCTTGGGGCCCTTGTTGAGATTGAATCCATCCTATCCGTTAGGCTGGGCTGGCTGGATGCCCTTTGAATGGGATTTCGATTCTTCCAAGGAATTGGAAGCATTTGAACGCTACAGTGCGGGTGGGAAACCGACCCTGTATACCATTGTACAGATCATTCTGAGCCGCGGTGATTCTGGTAGATCAACGTTGGAGTGGGTCGATAAGGTACGAAAGTGGAAGTTTGAGACTGTCATCTCTGCACACTTGGACGCGCCTCTTGCAATGGGACCCAAGGAATTTTCGCAAACGTACGACTTTATTCGTCAGGGCAAAAATGAAGTTAGGTATTGCGACGACGATGTGGCCTTTTTGCGAGCTGCAGAAGAGGGTCCACTAAAGTTCGCAGTGTACCCATCGAGCTTGGGTGTTTTGCGTGGACAAAAGTGCGGCAAAACCTGAAAGCGGAAGAAACTCACATCAGGCCTGGAACCAGGGTCCTCATGCATGCTAAGACAAGCTATGTTAGATAGGTTTCCCGTGGGAAATCATCGTCATATAGCTGGCCGATACCGCCGCCGCAATTCCTTGGCCTGGACAGACAATCGCTGAAGGAGATCTTGCAGAACGAGACCCAGTTTCCCAGCCCCACGATCTAGCCAGTGATACCCAGACACTATAGAGTCCATTGTTTGCTTGGAGACATCACGTATTGCCTCTCGCGTCACGCCATATTGCGCTGCCCGCTTTTCCATCTGACGGCCATGAATCAGAGCCTTGCTTGTAGCGATTTTGACAAAAAATTCAAGATCCAACGCTGCCTTCCCCAAAACACGGTTCGAGGAGACCCAACCATGACGAATGGCCTTGGACGTTGAAATAACAGCCGATTGCGTTGCTACCCATCCCGCTACCGTTTTGGCCACGCCCTTTTCAACAATTGCAAGTGTTTGGTTCCAAAACACATCGACAGCAATGGCGCCGTTTGCAGCTGTTTGGTTGGAAACGACCCATGCGTGTTGAAGACCCCTCCTCGTCGCGACGATGCCATCGGCCAAACGATGCAAGAAGATGCCGAGAAATGAACCTGACCAGGCAGTCGCCAGTTGCCGCAATTGCGTGGCTGTCCCGTCTGATATCGTAGTAAATCCTCTCCATAACGCCCCCAGGACCGACTGCGCCAATTGAATAGGCAAATTCAAAAGCCATCTTATGCATCGGTTGATAGCGTCGATCGTTGCATTCCCCGCTCGTCCCATACCCGCCAGGGTGCCAGAAACAAGTCGAACCGGAAGCAAGAACAACCATACGAGCGCATCCTTGCAGGCGACTAGTGCGGTCCAAGGGAAAGTGATCAGCTTAATGACAGCTTGGACCAATCCAGACTTTTCAAAATTGGTAAGTACTCTGTCCAAAGACTGTGATTGCGATTCAGGCGAGATAGAATGCTGAAAGGCCATCAATGACACAAAGATCAATCCAGTGCCCAACACAGCCAGGACTGTTTCAAGTGGATTAGTGACGTTGCTTCAAAATATCGGCAAGAAGCCAGCCAGTTACTTACACACAGATAGCGTGGGTCGTACCGCATAAGAGAGCGTGTTGTACAATGCTTCTCCAGCAGTCTGTTGCACGATATCATCACCCACCACATCGGTCGCAAACTCCATGGAGTGATCTAGAATTTCAGGGTCATTGAGAGCATTGTGCGCACTTTCCACCAAGAGTTCCTGCGTTGCCACTTGGACCTTGGGTTCTTGTCCTAGACGTTGAAATAGTTCGACAACTTCATCCAAAACTTCCTGGTCGGCAAATACTTCTGTCACGAGTTGTACTGCCGCATCTTTGATCGCTTCATCCTGAATTGCATTGTACAATAAATGAATGACTTGCTTTAGCGTGTCCGGATCTTCCACCAAATCTTTCCATAACTCTTTCAGCAAGATAGAGCAACTCCTTTTGAATTGTGGCGAAGTCAAAATCTTGTTGACCAATTCGTTAATGGCATTTTGAATGTGCGGGCTTCGGAGCAAATCGGCAAAGAGAGAATCCAAACCTCCCAGTTTACGACCTGTTTCCTCATATCCGTTTCCACTTTCTTGTAATACTTCATTCCGTACAAAGGCTGCTAAATCACTAATAGGATCTTCGGAATCAAGGTCATCATAGTCTGTATCGGATCGCTGCATGTGACTGTTGGATGGAAGTCAACAAGTTGGAAAACAAGAGAGCGTGAGTGAGTCCATATATACTGTCGCCTTGCTATGCCATCAATGATACGTACCGAGCAGCAATGGGTCCCACAATGAGCAGGCCGAATACTGTGAGCAGTGCAAAGTAGTAGAGCAAATCTCTGGGATTTACTTTGCTGCGGACTTCCTTCATGGTGATATCCATGGAATCTCGAAGGCCTTTGACGGTTGGATTGCTGCTGGCCCTTTGAAGGGCGTCTTCGACTGTCGAAGTTGCTGTGGTATTAGTTGAGCTGGAAGTCGTCTCGCTTGAGTTAGATTCGTTGGACGGAGGAGGAGGAGGTTTGGAAGAATCCGAGTTCAGGAATCGAATTCCTACTATCCGATGGTGTGCCAGTTTTGTGGGGAAAGTAGTGTAGAGAGGAATCAGATTGTTGGAAAAGTCAGAGGGTAACACTGGTGGTGACCGAGAGGCGTAGTAGTGCAGTGATCGAATAACAGTATGATTGAAAGTTTGTGATGACGATGAAGGCAGCCGCGATGCATCGACACAAGAAACACATGGCAGGATTCTACTTGAAGATCTCCATGCTGGAGGTGGTTTCGAAGTAGTAGCCGACGTCTTGGATAACGAGCGGCGCAAGAAGAGCCACCCGGTGTTGCTAGTGGACCGAAACATGGTCAAGCTTCAGCCTGTCGATTACCGGATTGCCAGGATGAATAGTTGATAGTCTGCACCACAAACGATTAAGATCCACCGTCCTCTCCAGCGGACAAAATCATGAATTTACGCCGCCCTGCCTCTCTCGAAATGAACAATAAGCAAGTAAAACGTAATCAGCGCGCTAGCTGTCGGTGGGCAGTTCTTCAATGATAGATTTCGAGCAATCTTCGACAATGCTGTCATCTCCAGAACCATCGTTGAGATCGTTGGCATCATCCATGGCGATGATGGCGTCCATGCTGTGTCCTCATCATCGCGCCGCAAAATCTCACGGTTGGTTATCGCGACGGGTGAAGGCCAGGCGAGAGGCCATGTCGAACCCTTCGACTTCTTGAAACGGTCGAAAGAGTCGAAAGCTGCACCCAGATAGTTCTATCCTATCTTTCATTATTAGTGGCCGTGACGACTCTATTGCACAATATTTCATTAGTATTGATACATTTCTGGGTAGTCCACTGCTGATCTGTGAATCGTCTGCCTAGTATTAGCCATGCTCTCGTACCACCAGCCACCACCACCACCACAGGCGCAGATCTCGTCCTCAACGGCGTCATCGACAGCTACTACTATTAGTGGTAAACGGTGAGGAAAAGGAAGAAGAACAAGGATCAGCAGCAGAGGGCGAGAACAGTGCCTTCATCGCCTCCCCGTATAGGCTGTCATCAATGGCGCCGCATTCAACCATATCAAGGAATCCGTTGGCGTCGATCGCAAAGTCCACGAGGGGGCTCCTGTGCTGCTGGCTCCTTGTTCTTTCGTCTTCAAGATCCTCGTTGTTCCTGGTACTACTACGACTGCTCTTGCTATGCCTCTTGCTGATATTTTGGTCATCATTTGCTGTTTGACGTTCTTCAAGAAGGCAAGAAGAAGGGATTCTCCCCCCACCATCATGATTACACCACGTTCTTGAGTGGTCACAAGCTGCTGGGCGTTTCTTCTGCTCCTCGCCAGTTACGAAAGGCAAGCTTCGATCCTCACTTTTTCTTGGGCACTTGATCTTTCGTCGTATCATACCAGCGCACAAGCCTATTTGGCCTCTCCGGAACAATGGGTGCTTGTACGTCCAACAATCCGGGGACAAGGGGTCCTTGACAAGTTCAAATCCATAAATGTGGAGTTGTCTCTGAAAGGTTCGGAACTTGGGGGCTCCTTGTCCTCCGCCGGGGCTCTGGTTCGTAAAGTATCGAGGAAGCAAAAGTGCGGTGGTGGTTGCTGACCCTCCTTTGCATCTCCGGAAGTCTCCCCCTTGGGACGACCAGAGAACGAAAATTGTCCTCCACTAAAACTTCCAATCGGTTGTTCTAACAAATTGTGGTGATGCGGCATCCCGGGATGCATGGTGGTATCCGGCCGCGGCACACTAAAGATTGGTGTCGTCTTGAATGGTGACGGCCATATGATTGGTGCCGCATTCAGGGATGGTCAAGTCTATGCGGTTCGTTCCGAACTTGGGCCGATTGGTGGAAACATCTGCAGCTTTCGATGTGATCCCGACCTTGAAAATTGCCGTATTTCTTGAAGTGTGGTGATTGGTAACGCCAACTCTTACACTTCCTTCACGTAATCCTGCCTATACGAATCCGGAGACATCAAGTTGATTTTTGGGTGACAGACGCTTGTATTTCGGCAGCGATCACATCTGCTAGCGGCATGAGATGAAATTTCGCCGAACACACACCAAATTCAGACACATCCTGTAGCTTGATGGAAATATCTGGGTTGATTTCCTTTTGCATTGCCTTTTCATTCCATTTTGCATAGGGGTACTTTTGACGAAATTCTTCAAAGACGCGCTGGTGATGATCATCATTCCAAGGGCTTTGGCATTTCGCAGTATTTCCAATCACAAATTCCACATGCTCAAATCCTTCTGGATAAGGACTACCATCCTTGGGAGAGGGTATCTCAATGGCATCCACTTGATGCGGCGTTGCCAACGATTTCATTGGGGTATTCAAGCGAAACGTGGCAATAGGGCGGCCGCCAACCTCGGATTCAATCAACAGCGTGAAATGGTCCCGGTCTCTCGACAGATCCTCCACAAGATCCCGGTAGTCCTTCAATGTCGCCGTTCTCCAACAAACATGGTCGGCTGTAAGATTAGACACGTCAATGTTCCACTCGGCCTGCAACGCCGCAACAATATTTGTCAGAAATCTTGGAATAAGAGTCTCCAGCTTTGTCAGAAAGGCCCTTGCTAGGTCTCCCTCTGTGTCGTCCCTCGCGACGTCCAAAGATGCCATGATCACTAAGAATACTGGGAGATTCACACGATGGAAGCATGCGGGTATCGTTTCATCCCCACATAACTACGGTAGCCGCCGACGAAGCTCGAAGATCGACCGTCATTTTAGATCGGTCATTCGGTATGCCGAAGAAAAATGAGTGGACTGCGACGCAAAACCTCTCTAGTAGCAACCAGGGGTCAATTGTTCCCCACAATTGACCCCTGGAAGATGCCCGAACCGTAATCCTTGCGCGATCGCGCGCAATCTTGTGGGACTGGGCGCAATAACAAGGAAATTTTTTACGACCGTTTGAATTGAGTTTTGTTTTCGACACATGGAAGGCCTTGCGCGCGCGCCGTCCAGAAATGATGGAACTGCAGGAACTGCAGTAACTGCAGGAACTGCAGTAACTGCAGGAACTGCAGTAACTGCAGGAACTGCAGTAACTGCAGTAACTGTAGTTCCTGCAGTTCCTGCAGTTCCATCATTTATTTATCTAAATATATAAAGCCGTATATGTATTCCGAGCCCGTCAAACCATTTAAAGATATATGTATTCCGAGCCCGTCAAACCTCCGTCGCATTATTGTGTCGAAACTTTTGCGACATGCATCAATATACATACTCTAATATGTAATTAATAAAACGGAATGCGCGCGCGTCAATCAGATGCTTGACTGCTGGAGGTGCTCGCGCGCAATGATGGAACTGCAGGAACTGAAGGAACTGCAGTAACTGCAGTTCCTTCAGTTCCTGCAGGTTCCTGCAGTTCCATCATTTTACCAAGGCTTCATATTTACCGCACTCTAAAATGCAAAGCCGTTTCGAGCATGCGCAGCTTGTTGTGGCGAACGGGTGGCGAACGGGTTATGAGTCGAGTTTCGGGCATCTTCCTGGTAGCAACCGAAGCTTCGTGTCAGAACGGGCGTGCCCCGCTCCCTCGGGCTATAATGATCCCCTACAAGAGGACACACGGGCGACAAACGTTTTGGAGCCCCATTCCCGAACCCCAAAAGATACCGGTACGTTTTTGCCTCGTCAAAAGTGACGCAAGATGATGATGTGATTCCATCGATGAAAGAACTTTCAAGATTTTGTGTCGAGAACTTGTTTGTTTCATACTCGCCGCTTTTCTGTTACTTTAGTAGCTACACAGGAACCGGCAACAATATTGTTATTAGAAACGAAAGCGGTATGGAAGATGAAATGGAGGCTGTGGTGACTGCCCCGTGGTGGGTGTGGTTGATCTTGTCGATCATCGCCGGCGTTTCATTTTGGTGCCAAGCGGTCGTCACAGAAGAGAGGTACGCTGTCACGAAGAATCTATTGATTGGACACATGCGTATTCTAATATTTCTCGTTTTCGTCCAGGCTGGTTCCTGCTCTCAACGTAATTTCGGATTACTACAACATCCCAAACGACATTGCAGGTACACACTTTGAGAAATGCGAACGTGGTCGTCGTCGTTGACGTTTTCAGTCAAATCTCAGATTCATTGCTCATTGTCCTACAGGTGCTACCCTCATGGCAGCCGGGGCTTCTTCTCCAGAACTCTTCTCGTCTTTTGTGTCTCTCTTTATCACGCATTCATCCTTGGGATTGGGAACCGTGAGCAGATCCCTCGGTGGCAGTGTTTGTCGTAAACGTCGGTATACCATTTCCTGACACTGCTTGAATCTTTTTCGACAGATTGTGGGGTCAGAAATCTTCAATCAACTCATCATTTGTGCGGGAGCAGTATATGCATGTAAGGATCACAATATCACTTCCTTTGTGCCTACAGGGGATATTCTTTTCTGGTGGCGAGGACTCTCACTCCCTCCTTTTCGTCGTCAGCAAAGAGTGGGACGTTACAGCTTGACAAGGCCATTGTTATTCGAGAAGTTGGATTCTACGCGCTGTCCATCGTGTTGCTATATGTCGCTCTACAGGATGTGGAGCCGACCGATGATGATACGCTGGGCGTCGACCACATCTTCATTTCATTTTGGGAGGCCTGCATGGTGTTTGGCGGTTATATTCTATATGTTATTGTCTGTGCCAACATGGATGCAATAGTGGCTTTCTTTACCCGAACTACAGAAGCGCTTAGTGCCCAAGGAAAGAAGGGGTATGGAACTATTCGGACGCACAAAGTGGTACGGGAAGATGGAGTGCGCTGGTGGTGGAGGGCACTGCGCCTATCTCATATTTTTGGCTTTCAACCTTTATTCTACCTCAGTCATTGGATGAGCAGATTCCCCTCAACTTGGCGTACGTGACCAAGCACCAAAATTTGTCCACGGAACCTAAAGCCAACTGGAAGGAAGTCGAGTACATCATGCCCGCAGAATCGTTTCAAACCACCAGTGAGGAAGAACGATTGCAAGCTTTCAGCCGAATGCGTAGTAGCGGAAGCAGCATCAGCAATAAGAGCTTTCATCGGGGAAGCTCCTTGTTGGCACGGTCGTTTCGAGATTCAATATCGAAGATTGGTAACGGTATGTTAGTGGACTTGATCATGCATTCGGAGCGGCCTACCCAGCTTCATAGCATTCACGATCTCGAGGACAACGAGGTATCAACAACTGGATGCATGAAACCGTCGATCAACCGTTCTGATTTCTTATTTTCAAACCTCTTTCTGTATATCTTGCACCGTAGGTTACAAAAGTTTTCCGTTGCTTTCTGTGGCAGGCATCACCCTTTTATACCAAGGCTCGCTTTTGCTCGCACGCCTGGCACTTGCGCTGGTTTACGATAACAGACAATGAGATCACTTCAGTCCCCGATCGTCAGGATCCCGAGCGTCACAGAATGCGGTATCCCAGATTCACGGAGCTTCATGTCGATGATGATCGTTTAATCATCCGAATGATCAACCCTATCAACGATAAACGTAACTGTAAGTCTTCGAATCCAGCAGTGTCGGTACTAAAGGCAAGAGGCAATCCTCACCGTTTCACCTAAAATCCTGCAGATACGATCATGGCCCCGTCAAAAAAGATTTTCCTAGCTGTGTTAGAAAAGTTGGAAGGTTTTATGAAATGGAACGCAACAATTCGCGGTGATTCTATTGTTGACGATAGCAAGGCAACCGAAGACCAAGTCGACGACGAAGTGGAGAATACCGATGTCCACGTCGAACTCATTGAATTTCCCTGCGATGCAGGTATATTTGGGACTGTCATGTTCATCTGTTTGTTTCCTTTACGCCTCATCATGCACTGGACCCTACCAGATGTTCGTCAAATGGATTGCCATGGTGATACCAATACTGGAATCAATACAGCTCTTTTTGCTACCTTCATGTGCTTGGTGTGGCTTGTGATTGGTAGCTACGCCATGGTTGCCTCTCTCGAGAGCTTAGCAGAATTGATGGACATTCCGGATGCTGTCATTGGATTTACTGTTTCAGCGGCAGGTAAGAAACTGCCGATACGCCTTGACATGGATGACACTTTGATCGGAATCTCAAACTTGCAATCCCTCAGGTACTTCGCTTCCAAACTATGTCGCAAGCAAGGTGGCAGCCGAAAATGGGTTTGGGAACCAAGCCGTTTCCAATGCGTTTGGGAGCAATACATTCAATATCATGGTCGGATTGGGTTTGCCTTGGATGCTTTACACCAGCTTTGGAACTGGTTTCCAGCCGTACCATGGTCTTCCAGCTGAAGGAATTCTGGAGTCGATTGTCATAATGGCTACTGTCCTCCTTGTGTTTGTTGTCTTGATGTTGACAAGTGATTTTGTTATTTACAAGTGGCACGGAGTGTTCTATGTGATATTGTATGTGTTCTATGTGACGTACGCCATCGCAGAGGTGTATGTGAAGTAAATTCTAGAATAGTGTTAAGCATTTTGGCAACAAGCTGCACACATACCAGGATTCCCAAACTCCAGATTGGATTCAGCAGTCATCAAAAGTATCCGCGGGGAGGGGATAGCCAAGATAAATACCGTACCAATGTCATCAAACCGGACGAAATAGAATATCTCTATTTCTGCCCTGTCGTCATTCTCTGTCGTTCAGAACCCCTGGCATGCGCCAAACTCATTGCCCTGCTTCGATTACTGTCATATTCTAGATTTTGATGTCACCTTATTTTGATTCGATCGGAGTTTTTTCTTCGCTCTTTGTTTTCTTGGCCGTCGTGGGATCCAAGCTTGCCGATTTGGTGCTATCCATTTGGATGCTTTCATCGGGCTTTTCGCGCTTCATCCGAATTCCACTCCAGACGCCTGTACCACGGAACTCGTCCGATTGCCCCGCTGCATAACCGACTAAGTCAATAGTCGACTAAAAGGGAAACTGTTAGATCAGATACTCAGTTGCCGTGACATCGAACAATATTCGCCGTACCTTGATGGTTCAGTAAACGACCATGGTTGGAGCAGCTTCCAATTCAGTAGACGTTCGAGGAAGGAAAGCTGGTTTTGAAGTCTGAGGGGCAAATCCAGTAACAGCCGAAGTCAAAAGCAATGCAATAAACGCCAAGAAACTTCTCATGGTGGCAACAATACAGCAGCTTTGAGGAAATTGTGACGAGACGCTGTCAATTCGTTGTCGTGTGTTGAAAGAAAAGCATCTCGGCATTTTCGTGCCACCACGTCATCCCCCACCACACGCATCGGCGCGCGACCTGCGATGTAGTCAAAGTAGTCATGAAAAGTGCCAGGTGGTGGGTAAGTTGTTACATACAGATAGTACCAGGCGAGCGAGCGTGCCCGGTGCTTCGCCATCTATGACAAAACGAAATCGCGCGAGACGAGCGTGGCGGGTACAATGATGCCGGCCAGCTCTCGGCCGGCATCCATTTTTGCGTCCCGTTTCGTCATCCGTCGTTTTTTGCCACGACGCAAAAGGAGTGACGACACACCTCCTTTTCTCTCATGGCGGATGGCACCAAACTGCATTGACAATCCTCATAGCAGCATCATTAAAGCGATCCGGAAGCTCCAGTGATTTGCCAATCGACGTCTTGTCTCGATAATATCCGAACGATCATCTCACAAATTTCTTTCTTTACAATTTCTGTGAAAGAAAATTCGTGTCCATGACGCGATTCTCCCTACCTTGCCTCCTGGCTGTCATTTTTGCCAGTGTCTCGACAACCCGTGCATTTTCTGGTCACTCAAAATGTTCGATTCGGTACGCGAAGGTCTTCAGTCGCCACATGGCGGTGGCAGCGGTGGATGACAGCACTCCAGCCCCTACCACGACTGCACGTGTGCCATCGGTCGACTCTGCCGAATTCCCCCCGCCGCTGACACCGTTTGAAAAATTCCAAAGAGCTGCCACCTTTTGGTCAACAGCTGTTCCAATTGTGGCAAACTACTATGGTCTCATTGGTAATCTCAGGCTTCAGGAGCTCTTGGGGACTCCTCTAAAGGAAGAGGATGTAGAGGTGCGTGGACATATGATAGACATCATCTCTGCAAGCATTGTTCTTTTGAAATTTCTCACACCGAAACTTTTAATTCCCTTGTCATTTTTTGCAATCGTTCCTTCTAGAGTCTATGGAACGAGTTGCATGAAGATGGTGCCAAAAAATTGTGTGATGTTGTGACCGATCTGAAAGGATTTTATGTCAAGACGGCGCAAATTATTTCCAGTCGTCAGGATTTGTTTCCCAAACAATATACGGAAGCCTTGAGTGGTTTCACAGACAATCTCGACCCCATGCCAGCAGAACTTGCCAAAGCTGTTGTTGTACAAGAGTTGTTGAATCGTGATGAGAAATTCGAGGATGTCTTTAGTGAATTCGATGAAACACCGCTCGGTGCTGCGTCGGTGGCCCAAGTGCATCGGGCCGTCTTGACGGAAAAGTATGGGGGACGAGAAGTCGCAGTCAAGATTCAGCGACCGAGTATTGAATCCAAATTGATGGGAGATATTGCAAATCTTAAGGCCCTCTCAAAGACATTTCGCAATTTGGACGCATTGCCTTTGGATTACTACACCGTCATGGCGGAACTGGAAAAGCAGCTGGCAGACGAATTCGACTTTGTCGCCGAAGCAGTGGCAATGGACCGAATATACAACTCCTTGTCTCGAAGTATGGATGGTACGGAAAGTACGGAATTGCCTCTGGTTTTACCTCGACCGGTTGCGGGGTTGGTGAGTCGGCGTGTCTTGGTCATGGATTATTTAAAGGGGGTTCCATTGTCCAGAGCACGAGAAGAAATGCAGAAGAGAGGGGTAGATCCCGACAGTCCTGAAGCAAAATTGTTTGGTCGTAAACTTTTGAAGGCGTTGACACATGCGTTCGGCCGCAACATTTTGGAGACTGGATTCTTTCATGCTGGTAAGGAACACACACACCTGTTTGGAGAATTCGGATCTCTGACAACATTTCACTGACGTAATTTCTTTTCGACCCAAAGATCCTCATCCTGGAAACATTTTTGTTTTGGAGAATGGTGACATTGGCTTGATTGACTTCGGACAAGTGAAGCAAATTAGTGGAAGAAACCGGGAAACTTTGGCCAAGGTGATGATTGCTCTCGATGAACGCGAGGGAGATGATCGACCCGAGGACTTGGAACGCATTGGGAATTTGGCGCTCGAGTTGGGAGTGGAGTTGAAGGATGACGCCAAAGATGAAGCTGCAGCTGCCGTAGGAATGTGGTTGTTTGATGGGTCGACGGAGAAACTCCCTGGTGGATATGACCTCGGCGAACTGAGCCCAAACTCCCCCGTCAAAGAGCTCAAGTCATTTCCACAAGACTTGGTGCTAGTAGGTCGGTCTTCTATTTTGATCAAAGGGCTATCAAATCGTTTGGACATTCCATGGTCGTTGAGTCGAGAGTGGGCTCCGATCGCCCGCGAAGCTCTCAAACAAGGTATCGCAACGACCCAAGGAAAAGACGATACTAATTTGCAGCGAATCCGATTCATTGTGGTCTTGAAAACGTTAAAACAATGGGCCAAAGGGCGAGCGACACGAGCTGTGACAAAGTTGCCCAGTCCGGTTAGGTCAAAGGTGGCAGCGTGGTTGGTTCGTCGAGAGGAACGAAGATCCCGAAAGGCCCTGATGACAAGGCAAAAATAAGGACACAGGGTGAAGCAAGCGTCACTTTGAAAAAGTTCGCCATGTGACGAAAGGGTAGACCGTTGATCTGACGGAAAGGGCCCTCCAACAGGACTTGGGCGCGTTGTAGCTTTCTTCTTTTGAATCCCAAGAGGCAACGCTTATCATAAAGCTCGCTACTGCCAAAGTATTGCCATAAGGGCAACTCAACATAATTGCAAGTCTCGCTAGTTTTACATTGCATTTCCGACGCTGTCATACTCGTTGATTCCTGGAAGGTAATAGGCGTAATAGGGGGGACGTACGTCGGCTTTCCCACTACCTGGTACGCTTGGTACTGGTAGTGCTCGAATTACTCGGATAGACGACTCTTTGGATCATCTTGGCGCTGACTGAACCGACTGAGTGAACTGGTGAACCCAAAGCGCAAAAATTCAACGAACTTTCAACTTCTTCCTTGGCTTTCTTGCTTCACAGAGAAATCCGAATCCATTGCGTTTGTCAGTCTCAACAGAACTGCTCATTCTTTGGACACTCTCACTTCTTTACCCTCTTCCTGCAAGTAGTAGTGACGCTATATGTATCATGACGGATCAACCCTTGAACGAGTTGTCTCGAAACATGGCGACAGATCAATCACCGCAAAGCAACTTGGATGAAACCAGTGACGAACCAGCAGCATGCTCGTCGGTTTGTGACGACGTTCCTTCGTCAGAGCCCCCAGAAGGAACGGTGGTGACTAGAATAAGCTCTTCTCGAAAAGCAAAAGTATGGGCACTTCCCTGGGTCATCATGATCTTGGCCCTCTATGCGTTTGCAGTGCCTTGGACGCAATTCGCCATTGTCAAACGATACTTTTTAAAGCCCGACTTTGAGGCCGCGTTGCCAGGACTCGGTAGCACGCCTTGGCGCAAATTCACCATGCGGGGTCACATGGCCTGTGGGGCTATTGCTTTACTGCTGGGACCTTTTCAATTCCTGTCGAAACTCCGCAAGTCCTTTCCTCAAATTCATAAATGGTCAGGGCGAATCTATTGTGTCTGTGCCATGGCCTCTTGTCTGTTTGGACTAGCGTTTATTGCGCTCAAGAAAAAGCTAGTGGGAGGCTGGAATATGTCTGTGGCGTTTGCCATGGCAGGTATAACGTTGGGAGTCTTGAGCTTCAAAGTCTGGCAATCGGCTCGAGCCGCCAAAGTGGGGAGTCCGCCGATGGACTTCACGGCACATCGCAACTGGGGAATCCGATCGTATAGTCAAATTCTGGCGCCCATGCTCTATCGATATTGGTACATTTGCGTACAACTATTCGGCATGTATCAGGCACCCAAGCCGCAGTTTCTAGGAGGATATTGTACTCGAGACGGCCTGTGCCCCGACTATTTGAGATTGTTTGACAAGGCACACTGCTGGACGTACTGGTTGACGGCCTTGGCAGTGGCCGAACTTATCATTTACTACCTACCAAAGCACCAAATAGAGATATCAGAAGGGGATGCTGAGTCGGAACAGGAGACAGAAGTGCCGCTGCTACCGCGATCAAATGACGGCAACAACGGAGAGAATGACAGAACCGTGCTGCCCAGGGCTCCATCGTCATTTGTGGACGAGTTTGCGGATGGTCTATTCCGCCCGATTCGTAGCGCCTCACCTGTGGCTGTCAACACGATTGGATGGATCTTGGCAGTCATTGCCATTGCCATCACAACCCGGATCTACACCTCGTGAGTTCTCTTTTTGCCTCTGTAGCAGGGTTGGTCAAAGAAGTAACCACCGGTGTTTGAATCTCCTCAAGCCATGATGTTTCTAGTATCAAAGCTAGCAATCGACAATAAAAGTGCTTTGAAGCGTTCGGCAATTCGCTGCATAAACGCCCTGGAAATTCCGGGCGACGTAAAGTTGAGCATGGCTTGGAGTCTTCCATCAAATGTCAGGACATGAATCATGGTTCCCTTGGCCTGAGAAGAAGTATGGAGTGATGCACCAAAGAAAATACATTCTTGAACTTCAATGGTCGAACCATACTTTTTCTGAACCGGAGACACTCCAATGGACGACGCCATGAGTGAATACGGTGGCAGACTGGATGGATTATTCATGAGCCGCACTAGCCATTCCACGGGTTGACGCTGTTCCATGGCGGACTGAAGACGTTCCGTGCAATCTTTTACCAATGACGCCAGCGTGATTGGTGACATTTCGTGCGTTTTGACGTCCGCGAAAGGAATTTGGACAGAGTGGACGACACCCGCAGAGCCGCACAAACAAGATTCGGGATCCATAGAATCCACCAAACGACGTGCATTTATTGGCACTTGAATGACACACTCAATACTACTACTCCCACCAGTCTTGTCAGAATCATCCAGTGCCAGTTCTTGAATTCTCGCTACTACTGCAGCCGCGGACACTGCCCCCTGCACCGTGCCTCCCATGATCCGACAAGCATTTCTCAGAGACGTCGTTTCCTCTGCGCTCAAGGAAACAGGCACACAGTCAATACATCCCTCGTCTCCCGAAGAGTCGGAAGGAATCTTTTGGAAGGATTCTGGGGGTAAAATGACTCTTGTGGACTTGTCTCCGAGCCGGAGTTGCTCAGTGTAGGTTTGCAGATCCGCATAGACATCACTGCTGCTGGCGATGGCGTTGGCACCATAATCATTACCTAGAATTCGGCCTTGAAGATCGATCATTGGTTGAGTAGGAGCGTCAGCCACTTCGACACCAGCAAGAATTTGTTCGAGGCACGTCAAAAAGTAACTTGCTACTTGCAGCGCACCGGGTCCGTCACTTAGTGCGTGTGTCAGTGATAGTACCATCACAAGTTCTTGGCTCTTTTTCAGGTATCCACGAATGACATAAGACCCCCTTTGTGGATCCAAGGCGGAACAACCAATATTCTGTATCAATCCCGCTAGATAGGAAGGTGGAAAGTCGTCATCAACTTCTTGGATCTGGAACAAAACGTCAGAAGAATCCTTGGCTCCACGGATGATGGGCTCGGTAGTGTATCTTAGACCCAGCTTTCCCGTTTGACCTTCCAAGGGAACGACCCGGAATTGTAGGAATCTATATCGCGATACACAAGCCTGCCATGCTATATAGATGTCCTGGGAACTGATGGCCTCCCTTGAAGTAGCTGATAATTTCAATGAGAGTCCAACATTGCACGTCGAGGTAGCAAGCATGCTCTCGTAATCGTTGAGGTGTCTGGATTGAACTTTCATTCTCTTGGCTTTTCCACTAGGAACGCAGTTTGTTCAAGGTGGTGGCAAATATGAAATGATGTGAGAAGATACCGGGACTGATCAAAAGGTGATTGCTGTTTCACCGGACCGACTGAATGAATATGATGCTAATGCTTTCCTGGGGTATTACGTGCAATGGTTGTGTTCGCATCGGTACCGTTAGAACAGCGGGACAAAGAACGTACCTGGTAAAGATTCTTCTATTGAACTTGTCGTCATCTTCCCGCCGGCCCCAAAGTGCTTCGTTCCCGTGCATCGAGCGGGAAGCATCAGAAGCCAAAAAATGAGGTGGGCGTAGTTCGGCGAATCTATAGGGCTGTTTGAAGTTATGAAGTGCAACCACGGCATCCGAAACAGATGACATTTATGCTGGACAACTCATCAGACGTGGAGAATCCTCCGGACGGACGGTCATTCAGAACATCGCGCTGACGTGAATTTTCAACAAATTGCAGTGAGTCCGGGATTTGCATGTAACAAGGCCCGAGCCCTGGTTGCACTACCGGTATTTATTCCATTCTTACATTCTCTGGGTGGAAACCAATTTTTGATGCACCACCGTTTGCTCAGAAACTGGCTGGAATAAAGGAAGACTGCTCCCCGGTCAAGAAATCTCATGTACTCTACAGAGCCAATGGATTCTCTTTTGAACAAAACACAAACACAGTTGAACACTGTTGGTTTCCCCTCTGGCTACAATTTTGATGATAGCGATAGCTCTAGCATGGCGATCGATCTCACAGAACGCACTAAAGTCGGACGCACGGCACCTCTCCCGCCAAAAAATGACATGGGAAGAAGCACCTGCTCAACGAAAAAAGTTAGGTTTGCTAGGTTTGTCCACGTTCAGGAGATCCGTCATAGAAATGACATGTCTCAATTTGAACGCGATGAACTTTGGCAAATGACACGCCAACTTGGCGGGTTTCTTCCCAGCGCCGAAACAGAACAAGAAGATCCGTCGGTCCTGCGTTTGAGACAACTCGTTCGCAAGCAACAAAGACTAGTTGCTCTGATGATTCGACGAATGATTGTGAACGCATCAGTGCTACGCTCTTGGAAGGGTGAAGATTCTTTGACGTATATCGCAGCACTCTGCTCAGAGATGTCAGAACAGTCGGTACAGGAAGCTCGCGCTTCTGCACTGAAAGAAGAGATGGAGGTTCAGAAGTATTTGTTTGTAGAAAGCACGCAAACTTCTCTCGACTACCCGAAACGCCGGGGAGCTGAAATCGCTCCTTCGTCCCCAAAACGGTTGCGACTTTCGTAAACCAAGTTGGCTTATCCATTTCTTCTCCGCAAGATACGTCGAATGTTCTGACTTGCGCCTACGATGGATCTTCCTCCAAAGACTACCAGACTCAGCATGTACAGGTCCCGAAGCTGCTCTTCGTTCAAGTACAAGGCAGCCTTCGCCCCACCATACCCGCCAATACTGGCTCCCAAGCAAACGATTGCTGCAGTGGCGAGCGGGATGGCCATGATCCTCGAGACGGCGGACATTATGACAGAGGGAGCCAGAGCGCAAATCGCCGTGCCTTGCACGTAGTGATGCGGTAACTCGGTTGCTTCTGTAATGTACGACATAGCCAATGGCAGACCACCGACTCCCATGAGGGAGCTGATAATGCCAGAGACGACGCCAAAAGTAGCATGCTGGACCATCACAGCAGAATTTTCGGCAGTAAACGTTATAGTTTCCACCTTGTTACTCCAGGCTTTGTGTTCCTTTCCACCTCGTGCTTTGGCACGTTGTTGAATCCAGTAGTGCGTCGGTATAAGTACAATGCTGAATCCGTTAAAGAAGAGTCCCAGAGCATCCCCTGACAATTTCTGGGCCAGTGTAGTACCAACACGAGCGGAAACCACAGCGGGAACGCCAATCAGTAAAGCCAACGACATGCTGACGGCATCTTCCTTCCAAAACTTGAACCCCGATGTGACGGTCGATAAGGAAAGAGATGTCAACGACACTCCGGTAGCGGAAAGCTGCGAAAGATTCGCCACAGCAATCGGCAACGTCATGGCAGGAATGATGGTTTGCGCCCCGCCCCATCCCACTAATCCCGTGACAGCACCCGCCGTTGACCCAACCGCGAACTCATAGAGGCGGCGCTGGGTTTGGAGATTCCAAAAATGACTTTTCATTCTTGGCCGTCTTAGAGTAGGAATTGTCAACGCCTCCGAAAGACAAGCATTTCCTTAACACAGATCGTCGATAAGTAAGAGTTGACCGCCACCTAGTACATCATGGAAGATAGAGTAGTGATGTATAATGGCGAGAGGGACAGGTGTTCGGTTATTAGTGGGGCAAGCATCAGCCGCACACAAACGACGGCGGACGGTCGAGAGCACCATGGTTGAAAATTGATGGGAGATGTTGTTGGAGGTCGTTCCAGTCGATGAAACACACGCGCATAGCCAGCGGCAGCCAGCCGGCGTTGGAATTAAAATTTCTTCGATGATGTAGATTTTCTAATCATGACTTTGGATCGCGCTGGGCGGTCGTTAGAGTCGTGCCAGGGGGGCAACTTGTCCCCCAACGGGCCCATTTTGCAACTCGGTGCTCTCATCACTTCCTCATTTTGATGTAACGGCGGTATCTTCATGTTGTCAACGAACGACTATTGCATGTTTGTACTTCACCACCATCATCACCATGGCAATCCGAATAAGACAAAAGCGATTTGTCCTTGCTTTAAAGAAGAAGCAAGCAATTCGTGTGCTGTTTATCATTGCAGTCTTTATTTTGTTTGGACAGAATTTCTTGCTAATGAGAAAGTGGAATCACTGGCCGCCAGTATTGGACTTGATTGAACCTCGTCACTCATCATCGTCATCAGAATCAGAATCAATTCAAGTTTCCATCCCGATCAAAGAAGAAGCAACTATCACAAAAGGACCAGTGCTTTCACATGTTGCGATTATGGGGCAATTCAATTTTGGGGGGTTGTCGGTCTCCAGCATCCTAACGTGGGCATCGTCGATGCACCAAGCAGGATTTGGCCGTGTCCTTGTGCGAGGACCATTCGATGAAGCACAAGTGAAACAGCTGCGGTTATTTGGAGTGGACGCGTCCTCCAGTACGTATCAGGATATCAATCTACACAATCATTCGGAGGGCTTGCCGGGTTATTATACTCCCTATCTGCACCTGCAGGATGCATTGCTAGACTTGCAACAAAACGACCCTTCGATTCATGGCGTACTTTACATCCACGATGATGCTATTCTCAATTTCGATTTGCTGGAGACAACGCTCAAGAGGAATGGATATCGAACCATTATTGGTACCGACCGAGGATGTCCTCCTGATTTGGCTGAAGAAACGACGGATCCCTCCTATGAGCGTCTCAGAGGGGCTCTGTCACCTCGATTACAGAAAATGGTGGAAACGGAAGTCTTTCGATTGTATCCCGGTAGCACGGTTGGTCGATACGGAAGCTGGACCGGCCGTGCTCGTTCCGGCAAATATACTGAATTGTTCCCAGACACAATATGGGAGCACAGGAGCAAGGATTTTTGTATGGGAGGACTGGAACGATTTGTTCAGAACCAGTACGATCAACAAGCAAGTGCAGGACAGTCATTTTCCAAGTCTTGGGATATCGATGAAGAAACTGGGGAGCGTTACTGGCTTATACCTACGCATGCTCAGGCCGACTTGTTGTATGTTCCCACTGCCATGGCCGAGACGTTTGCAGAAATAGCAACCCCATTGTACCAAGCCGGGGTGTGGCTTGAATGCGCCGTACCAGTCCTGGTGGATCAACTCCGGCATATTCACGATCTCGATGTCCAGAAGCTTCCGCTTTGTACCAGTTTTGACTATGGCACCAATCCGATGCGGGGAACAGATCGGATGATTCGACACTGCCAACGGCACTATATCCAGACAACGAACGCCACGACCAACTTTGGAATGTACCACCCCGTCAAACTAGGCAAGGATACCAGTTTTTGGAAAATAACACATGAGACCGTCAATGGCGTTTGGCTGAACAGCAAACAAACGCGCTCTACCTTCTAGTTGAAGCAGAAGATGAGCCATCAACAAAACCATCCCCAGGGACGCAGGAATTTGGATTGGTATTGTCTCCCTCCTCGGCGAGTACTTGGCCACACGCCTCTGAAAGAACAGTCGAATGATGACTACACGAGTCCAATGGTCAAGTTTCCGGGAGGCGCGATAACCCATGATGCTTATACCAATTTTACGATGACAAATTTCGCCATGTTCATGGATAGTTTTGTGGTTTACAGGGTGGAGACGTCGCTCTCGGCTCCCTACATTATTTCGACATGGTTGGACACGCCCCTGTTGTGGAAACATTTGCCGACTCATTTCAACATGCAGATATCTTTATTAAATTAATAGTCTCATAAGCAATGACATGCACCGACACCCCTCGGTCCTGACTGAACTCCTAGTACCGCTTGTCATTGGAGTACCCCGATTGACTGTCGTATTGAGAATCATACTCAGCACCATCGTCTTCGGTGTAGTACGATTCTCCGCCGTCCTCGTAGTTGCCGTCGTCATATGCCTCATCACCATCATAGGACTGATCGCGTGTGCCGTCATCATCGTACGTTCCGTCACCATATGTATCGTTGGCATAGGTATCATTGTCGTATGGTGCGCTGTGGGCATCATTTTCATCCTCTGTTGGGTAACCTCCTTGCTGGCTAGGCTCCATGTACGAGTCTCCGCCATAGTCGTAATCATCTTGAGTTGCATCATCATACGGATCCACATAACCAGGCTCATCACGGAAACCGTCTTCATCGTCGTCATCGGGGTTTCGGTTGAGGCCCTCTTCCTCCTCATTGGGGTCGGTCTTTTTCTTTTTCTTTCTCCTCACAGGTTTCTTCTTGCAGCAGTTGAAAAACGGCGGGGGACGAGGCGAGCAACATACCAAACTCTGTGCAAACATGTAACAAATCACGGCAATCACAGATCCGAATCCAGCATTGCCCAAGGCGCATTCTTGATCGTACTTGCTACAAATTGAAAGGATGATGGCAACAGCAACAGTATGTCAGAATATGCGGATCAAGGCAAAAGTAAGACGCCTTCTAGCACAAATGAGAAACTTACCACCAATCTTCCGACAAAAACAAGAACATTGTGAAAAGCTGGAACATGAAGGCCAGGTAGAGGAACAAGGCCGTCGGGAGCCAACTGCACTTGTATGTGCAGCAGCACAGCTCGATCATTCCAAACACTACTCCAAGAAACGCGAACACCGGACCCATGATAGCTCCACGCTGAGCGTTGGTAAAAGACGAATCAAACATACCAATACCATCGGGGTAAGGCTTGACCACGCCAATATCCACAGTCTCAGCGATAATGTCGTTAATGTTGATAGGGGTCGGGGCAAAACTTGGCGCCGTCGTGGGGGAAGCTGTGACACCGCATTTCACAGACCCAGGACCAGGCTCTACAACCTCGGTGCAGGGTTTCGTAGTTGGAGCAGCCGTGGAACCATCCGTGGCATTCACATCAAGAGCACCACCACCGAGTGTATCCGGTGGTGCATCGGTCGCGTTATCTTGCATTCGACGAAGCTCATCCAGCAACATTTCATCAAACAGCCTTCGTTCCCCCTCTGGTGGCCAGGGATAAATAAAGACCTCCAAAATCTCATACTTGAACAAGCCGACGTTAGCCTCCGTGGCGTATTCAAAGGGTGCGGGCTGGGTCTTCTCTGGATCGAGAAATGTATCATTACGTAAAGATACAAAGGAAAAGTACTTTACCGATAGACAAGCCCAGAGGGAGCATCCAATACCGATAATCGCCAAGGACAAGACAACGATGCTGCGTGAAGAGGCGAACGAGGGGGTGAGTCGGGTCATTTGGGGTCGAAATAAGCATTCCGAGGGGCAAAAGGCCTCTTCTGATGTTCGGATCCTAAGTCAGCTCGTCTCTCCCACGTACCGAGTGTTGCGGCCGCAGTTTCTACCGCAACACCACAACGGCATATCCTGCCGTGTCTGTTCATAGACCGGATTTCCCTTGGCCTCCTCCGGGATTTCACTCTTTGCCTTGTCATTATTCGGGAGATTCATTGTATGGGATTTCGGTACTTCGTGCACGTAGTAGTATCAACCAATCTCGACGACTCTACCAAAAATAACGCAAAACCAAAAGGCCACTACTTCCAAAGGATCTCGCTGCTAGTAGAACGTTGTATTGGCAACTCGAACTATCCAACCATCGATCGAAGAATTAAAACTTCGGCGATGTGTGTAGCTGGAAAAAAGCAGCACCCACCAAGAGAGGATCTCGGGGACGAGCGAAAAGCACGAGTTTGTGTGCGCCTGGCGTTTGGCTATTTCATCCTCACCCCTGAATGTCGATCTTTTTCTATACCGTTAAGAAGGCAGGCTGTGACTGGCCACAGCTTGGAACCGATTCTGAGGGGTCGCCGACGGTCCTCTCGCAACGAAACAACACGTAGAACGAAGGTACGTATGGTCATTCGAGCAAAATGACCAAGATTGCGAACAACGGCGTCACAGTAGTAGTATGTCTATGTATAGTAGGCATTATATTAGTTAGGTACAATGTCGTCTATTAATGAAATGAGTCCATCACCCATTTGCGGAGCTATGCTACGCTGGCACAAGCTGTTACTTTCGTTATAATAGCTGCTCTAGCAAGAACTAAAAAGGTGAAGCATTGTGCTTCCTCCCTTTCCTCGGGCAGCAAGAATGGCTGCTCTTGTAAATGTGAAACCACCAGCGAAATCAATGTTCATCGTTTCCGAAGACTTTCGAAGCATTTCTTCTCGTATAAGTAGCGTGTCCAAACACCATGTAAACGACGAGGGATACAGTCAAATGGTGTTTTCCCCCTATCATCTTCGTAGAGTACAAGATCTGGGCTTCTGCACATCAACAAGTCGATTACTGCAAAGTTTGGCACTGCCGCAGAACAAGCGTTGTGGAGAGGATTCCGACCGAACTTGTCCCTGACATTCAACGGTAGGTCCGCAACCAGCATCAAGTAGGTAAGCGCCTGTAGTTTCCCCCATCTGCAAGCGTGGTGAACAAGTGTCTCCCCCAACTCGCTCCGTGCTGATGACAGCTCTTCGCAAGTAAAATTTTCAAATTGCTCAATGACTTCCTCCCTTATCCATCGGATCATATCGGTGGGTATTGACGATTCTTGATAAGGAAGGAAGTATCGAGCTTGCTCCACCGAGAACGCGTTGATCCGAGGCTCGACGCCAATGTTGCCGAGATACGCAGAAAGAAACACACTTGGCGACGCAAAGCTGTCTCGCAGAATGCTCTCGTCCGCATCCTTGGTCATGGCCAATTTCATTTCCTCCCTGATCATAGCCGGTGCCAGAGCTTCTGAGAATGTAGGAAGGGCTCGGTTCATCATGGCCGATGGAGTGTTACAACCCAAGGTTGTTTGTGGGTCGGATGAATAAGATTATTTTGCTCTTCGTTGAAATAGTGAGAACTTGAGATGAAAGTTTCACAACGAGAGTAAATGTTCGGTGCGTGGACTGCTTGTGATGTTGTAGCGCAAGCGAAAAAGAGTAACCCCGTGTTTCTTGCGCGAATGTGAAGGGAGAATTTGGGGCAATAGTAAGGGCTCATTCATATGACGCGGCAGCGTCCTGAACTTTACCATAAATATAAATGATGCATGTATTTCTACGTGCGTTTTTGTGTGCTGTGGAGTCATACAAGGTTCTGGGTTGTTATTTAACCAGACGAACGTTAAACAAACTTCAATAAAGCATTCTGACGTGGTGGGTGGCACATGAGGTATCACCATACATAAGCAGACGACGCTCCGAAATGATCGCTATGTATTGGGGTTGGTATTCGACGTTTCTAATAAACGCTCAACAGCGCAAATACCGATAGGGGGGGGGGCGGACAGGCCGTCAAATTGGGAACCATCTCGCAACCTCTCATTTTTCTCTCTTTACAAATGCTGCCAAGCAAGTAACGGCAATCACCACACCTCCGTCAAGAACCCACTACTAGAGGTCCCAATAACTCGGCTCCTCACTCTCGGCAATTATTGGATACTAAAAAGATCGTTCGCTTCTACCCATATCATGACTGAAGAGGCACCGAAGACAGGAAATGCCAACAACAAGAGACGCAGGAATCGACAACCGGGAAAGAACAAAAACAATGCTCAGGTGGCGGCTGGTGGTGAAAATTCCCCAGCTGAGATCGGTGGGACTTTGACAGCAACGTCAGGGGGCGATGCGGCTGCTCAAAATGGGGCAGGAAATCGTGGCAAACAGCGTCAACGACAAAATCGGAATGCGAAAAAAGGAACCCAAGGCGAATCTACTTGTCCAAGTCATGAGGAGACTGCGGTGGCTGGATCAGAAAATAAGGTCAGCGCTGGCGCCGAGAAAAAGAACCAAAACAATCGGCGCAGGAATCGCAACCGTAGACAAAAGGTCGCTCGAGCCAATCCCTCACAAGCCCCAACGACAACTACTAAGGACGAGCCTGATATTGTCGTAAACCCAGAGATTGCTGGGGAGACTAAAACGCTCACGCCGAAGGAACGTAAACAACTCAAACGACGCAATCAACGTTTGCGGAAGAAACAGGAACGCGAGCACGGTGGAAAGACGTCCAATGAAAGCAATGGTGGAACTAAGGCACACGAAACATCGGAGGGCGATGCCAAGAACAATAAGAAGGGTAACACGGAATCGTTTGATCCAGCATCGACCTTGGTACGACCTTCGCTTCGCGTTCATGTTGCCTCTGGTAGCGCCAAGGAGTACGGCAAAAAGTTGAAACACGATGATGTCATCATTGTACCCGAAATGTTTGGGGAGGAGGGTGACTTAACCGTTTTCAACAAGCTGGTGGAAGAGATCGCGCAATTGCAGAAGGACCAAGTTAAGGGTGCCGAGTGGACAACTTGGCATCAAGGTGCACACATGATTGCAAAGGACCCAAAGGAATCCAAGACTTTTCAAGAGGTGGTCGACAAGCTTTGCGAATATTTCCATGTGAAGAAAGACACTATTTTCACTCGATTAAATTGGTACAAGGACTCAAAGGACTGGAAACCCTTCCATCATGACGCAGCGTAAGTACCACGTTGTGTTGTTAACGTCATGTTCGAATGACCGTGCCTCGCAACCACTTAACAGTGCCGTTGAATTGCGTATGGAACAACAGCGCCTTGAAGCAGCAGCAAGCCAAAACGCAGAATATTACTGTGGGGGTAAGTTTCGGAGCTTGTCGGGAATTGGCGTTTTTGAAGGCAAAGGGCGAGGGTGAGAACAGAGATGCTTGCCGCATTTACTTTCCACAGCCGAACAACGGTTGCTTTACGTTCGGCCGAGACGTCAATATCAATTTCAAGCATGCAATCAACGCACTTCCCGAAAGCGAGCAGGATGGAAAGGGGCGTATTAGTATCATTTTGTGGGGATGGACGGATGATTTGATCGAAGAAGAAGGATCTCCGCCAATGATCGGCGAGACGGGGACAGAAACCCCGGCACCACCATCCGCCAAAGAGGCCAAAGCTCTCGAGCGTAAGAAAGCACAGAATAAGAAACGAAAGGCAAAGCGCGCAGCAAAACAACAAGAACAGGCTGCTGGCGAAGCTAACACAGGAGAGCAATCGGCATTGGTTGACGACACCGGGCCAAAACCCCCGACTCCATCATCCGCCAAAGATGCCAAAGCTCTTGAGCGTAAGAAAGCACAGAATGAGAAACGAAAGGCAAAGCGCGCAGCAGATCAGTTGCGAAAACAACAAGAAAAGGCTGCCGCCCAAGCTAACACAGGAAATCCACATACAACCAGCAACGACACGACCCCGGCAGGAGCTCAAAATGAAAGTGTCTTATCCCAGGACGAGGTCGTCGACGCGTAAATCATTTCTTCGCTGGGATTTGTATGGGGAGAAGCAGGAACAACAATACTAATTTTACTGGACAAGGATTCCGCCAAAATACATGACAGCAACACAGAAAGACACCACAAAGAAAGACAGTTTGTAAACCTAAACAGTCACGGATCCGTCTCCAATCCGCTGCTCTTCTCCCATCCACCAAAAGTAGAATTCTTCGTAGGTGATTCTCTCATCAAAATTCTTGTCCAACGCCATGTACACAGATGCAATCTCATTCCGCGTCATGTCGACTCCAGAATCTCGGATAAACGCGGCCAATTCTTTCACATCCAGAGATCCACTGTTATCCGAATCATACTTTTCCCACTTGTGCTTCAGGTCTTCTTCATTGGCGATGCTGAATTTAAACAAGCGCATATCGCGTGCCGCCATAAATCCTGCAATCATCGCTGTGATCCCAACAAACATCATGAATCCACCCACGGCCCAGTCGAGCATGTTGAAATTCGTCGCTTGCAAACTCCCACAAAAGAAAAAGAAGAAGCCACGACCTGATGTGTATTCCAAAAACTTGGCGTAGAAACGCACACCACCATTGAATCGACCAGATTTGAGACACCAAATACTGGGCATTTCCAAACAAACAACTTTTTTGGATTTGGGTGTTGAAAAGGGGGGCAAGTAGAACCGGGCAAGTAGAACCGTAAGTATAAACTTTGTTGGATCTCGTTGTTGCCTGTCAACAATAACCGTGACTCACTTAAAACACCGAACAAGACCCCATACATGCCAAGAAGCGACCCAGTAATGTTGAAGGAAAAGAACCGGTCAACGATTCCCACCCCGTTGGAGACAATCATGGCTAGTCCACCAATAAAGCCAAGCGTTCGAAACGTCAGTGGTCCTTCCATTTTCGCTTTCTTGATCTTGTCAGCAGATTGATTGATCAATGCAGCGGCCCCAGTCGCCACGGCTCCGGCTTGTTCATTTGTGACGAGAGGAGTGCTTTCAACGGGCATTGTACCTTGCAATTGTAACTAGTACTGGCAGTTGGGTGCGGGTAGTATTGCAGTTGTAGTTGAAAGAGTCAATTAGTAGAACGTGACGACGACATCGCTGCTTTTTGGAATGGCAGAATATTCTTTCGTCTCAAAAGAAGATACCGCGGGAAGCAGTCGAACATCCAGGATTTAACGGCATTTGACGTCAAATTAGGCAATTTCTGGCGCGAAAGGCGCGCCGGCCGATGCATTTTTGGCGCGAAAGCACGCCGACCGGCTCTCGCTCGGTTAGGCGTCAAGACTACAGGTACCTGGTACATTTCGTGATGTCCTGCAGGTGACGGGGGGTCGGACCATGATGATAGTCGACGGCCGTGCGCTTCTCTCCCAGTGCAATCGTATCCACCATTGCTGCCAGTTTGCACTGTCAAACAAACGCCCAAGTTACAAAAACAGAGACTATCCTTTGCTTCCTGTCCCACAGCAGTGCAGTCGCTAACAACATCATGCCACGCCGGACTAATTACAAGTATCAAATTGATCGGCGACGAAGCAAAAAGAATCAGGAAATAGATGAGCGAGAAGAAGCCTACATCAACAACAGTGATTCGGATGACAATGGCAGCAAGGTCAAGGGAGACTCGGGTGACGACGACGATTATAAGGAAGAAAGCAGTAGTGGCGGTGACGAAGAGGCGTCCTCCGAAGAATTCTCGATTGGCAGCGGCGGCAACGTTGCTGCTGCCGAGGCCAGAACTACCAAGTCGCGAGCGACCAAGAAACGAGTTCCCGCTCCGCCCCCAAGAAGAAAATTTGCTGCGGCCAAGAAGAAGCAGAAAGATAACAGCAGCGATGATGAATCTGAATTTGATGAGGACTTGTTAGATGATGAGGACGACGACGAAGACGAGGAAGAGAAAAGGCCTACCAATGCCAAGGCTGCCTCCTCTCGAAAACCTCCTGCCAAAGCATCTGCCAAAAGTCGTCCTACTATTCCAGCAAAGCGTGGCCGTGGGCGTCCACCCAAGAAAAAAGTTGCACCATCGTCCGACGACGACGAAGAAGAAGCACCTTCTTCCGAAGCAGAGTGGCCAGACGAAAAGGACGACCCAGATGATGAAGATTTTGTCCCTGTTACGAAGAATGGAAGGGCTTGCAAACCTTCATCTAGTAGAAAGGCAAAGCGCAAAGTTGCCAGTTACAGCAGCAGTGAGGACGATTTCATTGTCGACGACGATGACGAAATTGAAGAGTACAAGCCCTCCACCAAGGCGAAAAAGCGGAATGCTACTCGTGCGTCTCGCCCTGCTGCCAAGAGGCAACGACGGAAGAAAGGTCAAGACTCAGATGATGATTCATCGGAGGAACTTGAGCTTGATCTAGATGAGGATGACGAAGAAGTCATCGTTGCATCAACAAATCGGAATCCCCAACGCCATCGTGGCCCTGGTCGACCCAGAACGACTAGCCGACCACGTCGAGCTGCAAAGGAAGATAGTGAAGAAGATGAAGACGATGAGGCATCATCACAACCTCAAGTAGCGCCTTCCACTAGAAGCCGCCGTGCCTCTTCCACGTTTGCTCGTAAATCCTACAAAGAATTAGCATCGGACGATGACAACGAAAACGACGAGGATGATGATGAAGAAGAAGCAGTCGTTGCAAAGTCTCGGCCTCGACGCCATTCTGCGTCTCGCGCCTCGCAAAAGCTCAAAGAACTCCAGCAAGATTCTAGCGAGGAGGAAGAGAGCAATGCGGAGAGTGAACATAAATCAAGCCCTACAAAGAATCAACTTTCTTCGGATGAGGAGTTTCTTGCAGATTCGGCATCAGAAAAGTCGGACGAGAAAGAAATTAATTATACAGATTCTGACGACGACCACGACGAAGACAACGAGAAGGCAGGATCGGCGGCTGTCCCTAGACAAAAAGCCGTCGATATTGATAATGAAGATATCGGCTCGGCAGATGAATCGGATGCAAGTGGCGACAATGGAAGACTTGAGACCCCAGCCAAACTACCAGCGAAACAGACGCCGGATACTCCATCGACAAGCCAGCTTGATGAGATCCGGCCATCTCCTAAGAAAAACGGCATCTCCGTGGACAACGATTATGATGACAGTAGTGATGAGTCCGCCAATCCGTTCGATTCTCCACCAAAACTACCGGAGTGTCCTAGTCTGGAAGACGCCATTACTTTGGAGCCTCTCCCCAAGATTCATGTCTGCTGCGTCTCACCGGATGGAGAGTCACGGCAGTGCTTTGCCATTGAGACATTGAGACAAATCGCACTTAATAATGCCCATTTACCATTTCGTGTGGACATTGATGGGTCTCAGCAAGACACGTTTCTGCAGCCACCTCACTTTCGAACGGCTATGAGTGATGATTTGTTGGATCAAATCGCAAGTCGTTTTGGAAGAGACGCACTTAATTTGCATGGTGATTTTTATAGGCGACAACCTCTAGATTTGCGCGAAGTGGATTCTTTTGAGACCGACTCTTATGAAGACGTTTTTGGGACCGGTATTCAAAATTTCGGGCAAGAATTCGTAAACCGTGTACAAAGGTACATGAGTACACAAATGGGATCCAAAGATGCATATGCTTGCCCGCTTTGCTATTCGGAAATCCATAGGCGTCTCGTCCGATCGGGAAAGCCAAAACCTGCTCGATCGAGGCGACGCAATCAAAGCAACGATGATGATGATGATTATGATTATGATGACGATGACGAAATTACAGACGATGAAGAATTTCTACAATTCCCAGGTGAATCGGTCTACGATCCGATGATGGTGCTGGGATGGTTGGACAACGAAAGGTTTGAGGCGGCATCCTGCTTCTGTTTCGGGAAAGTGTCCAATCTGAAGAAGCACCTACGTAGCGATCACTCCGTTGAAACTAAAGGGATCCAAGGAAACGATTTATACCAGCGATACCGCATTCGCAGTGCGGACGGGTTATTGCAGCGGTATCTTCACACTGTCTGGAGTAGAATGAATTGCACATCATTTCAGGGTGCCATGCAGAAATATTGGTTTGAAGGGAACAATCAAAGCTTTGTGTATCTTCTTCATAAGATGGATCGAGCCCAAAGCTTCTCTGCCATTCTTGAGAGCGGAGATGTCGACGATGCGGATAAGGCGGACGCCGAGAAATATTTTGAAGTCGGCAATACCTTTTTTCAGTCCTTTGGGAACCGTGCTCAGTTGGAATGGGATCAGATATCTTCGCCATTCGTCAAAGCAAATACGGATGACTTGCGTGATTTCCTAGCCGAGGACGGAGATTTGGAGGAAGACGAGGACGAGTCCCCGCACTTCTTGTCCCATCGACAACTACAGCAGGAAGACGAAGACTCGGATCCTAATGACTTGGTCCACAGAATACAACGCAAGTATGCCGGGAACGAAGAAGAAGAAGACGAGGACGACGTTGGCAGTGCTAGTGAAGGCGAAGAGGATGATGACGATGACAATAATGATGACGGTTCCGCCACGTCGGACCTCAATCGTCGTGGCTACTATTCGGAAGTTGAGGAAGAAAAAGACGAATGGGTGGAGAGTCTTCGGAAGAAGCGAGAGCTAAAAAGGACACCTCCTAATAGCAAACCGAAGGCTAGACCCAAAGCTAGCAGTACAACTCCGAAAGGAAAAAAGCTTGTACGCAATAAGACTACAACTCCTTCCGGTACGATCGTGGCCTCCCTTCCGGCATCTTCTGCTTCCAAACGGCGAAGCATAAGAGAAAGTTCTAGTGAAGATGAATTCGACGAGTAAGTCAGAGAGCAAAAGGTAAAATTTAGTAGTTGAGGCTATAACCACTGCAGTGGCCCATCTGTATGGTCCTCCGTCGAAGAACAGTACATTCTACCAAGAAGTTTTAGTTCTTCGGCTGAGCACGTGACTTTCATCTTCTCGTCCAGTAACTGAACTTGGGGTGGCTTCAAAAGTTCCTCCCAACCGCCAACGCTACCTTTCCGGACAAATGGCGCATGACGTTCTGCACGTGGGCTACTCCATCGCTGAGGATGAGCTTTCATTTCGTTCAGCGACGAGTGCACGAGTACTTGCTCCAGAATGGCTGCATTATTCGCGCTGATTTCCGAAAGATAGTGTAACCCCTTTGGATCTAAGAACTCCGCTACTTTCAGAATAGTTTCTCTTGGATTAGCCCGCATTTTCTCGTATGTGAGAAACAAGACATTCTCATCTAGTCGATGGTCCAGCCAAGATCTAAGGTGAACAAAGTAATCTCCGAAATCGACCTCGCCCCTGGCAAATAAATCAAAGTACACGTCAAAGGAGCCATCGGCAAAGTGATATAATCTTTCAAAGCCTCTAGTGTGGTGAAAGAAGCTAACCACGACGTCCTTTGGATTTCGCGCAATGTAAATGTACTTTGCCTTCGGGTGCTTTGGTGTCATGGAATGATACAAATGCGTCTTGATGAGGCGATATCCCGTTGATCCTGGGGTTGGACAAGATGTGAGTGCAAGATTTTGGCAACACTCAGCTCCAACTTCTTCCAGGTGGGGGAACTTTTGATCTAACTTTTCACTCGCTGGCAGTGGCCTCCCTTGATGGAGAATCAGATACACTATGTATTGCATCCATGTAGTGCCACATTTCGGATAAGTCGCGACGAATACGTCATTCGGTTGTGCCGCATATTGTAGACAACTTTCGAAGCCTTGAACCGGAAATCCTTCAGGCATTCGATACCCATCGTGATTCGTATAAGTTGGAAGCACGATTTTGGAAGGATTGTTGTGGTCGTCCTGATCAGCGATTTCTCTTCGCTGGCGTTTTGGCCCATCCTGATTGGAAAAGATTGCCTTGTCCGCCCTCAAGCCATTTGCCATATCCTCAAAGCCCGTCGAAAGAGACGGACGCAATTACAAGTGCGTCCTGCAACGCCAGAACAAACACAGTATACAACGTCGGTACTTGTAGATCGAAAAATGCACTGCAGTCAAAAATCATTGTCTTCATCAGCGCCACGGGGAGGCACAAGGTTTTGAAAAGTCGCCATCCATAGAGTGTATGCAAAATGGCGAGCCGACCCACCCGAACAAAAGTTATTGGATTTTGCGAGCGCCGAGACACGCGACACATCACTCGAACACACGCCCTCTCGTTTTTCTAGCACTTTTTGTTTGAGTTGTAGTAATCATTCTCGAACCCATTCATTCATTCTTCTTTGGCCTGCTGCAGCTTGATGAACGACAGGTAGTACTCGAACGGAACTATCGTTTAGTAAATGCTAAACAATTGTAATGCGTACTACTTGCAATATACTATATTCTCTGCTCTAGAGTAGCAAGGAGAAAACAGATTCTTCTTGCGAGGGATGCTGCAAATGGCTCAGGCGGCGAACTAGAGCAGAGTACGAACAAAGCACATTCAAATTATTGTTCCCGAAGTCCAATTCAACCACGAAGACTCAAATGGCCATCATATTCGAATTTTCCACTGCTATATTTCTCATGCTTGCATTTCTTAAAGATCAAGTGCTTCGGTCCTCGTACTAGTACTGTTGTGGTATTCCTCCAACCCCCGGGGTTGGAGAATGGTAGGCACCACAAAACAACCAAAGAACGCTCCCACAATGAAGCAAAGAATACCAAGCATGACGGTCTTGGTTGTAAGTGTCTGATCCTTCCTGGTTGAATGGAACGAAACCAGTTTGTTAGGGCCTGTATTAGAAGCGCCACCGCCGGAGACTTCGCCGTGAATGTACCCATCTTCGGGCTTTGGGACAATTGTCACATTAGGGTTGCGAAGCTGCGCCACAGAGGGCAGACCGTCGATCGAAAAGGAGTTGTTAAACAAACAATAATCTTTCACTCCTTCGAGACCCTTTCGTTCGGCAAATTCGTCTAGTGTAGCCCGGGTCTTCTGATACGTCATGACCGGAAGACTGTATCCGCAACTTGATGAAACCCGCTCCACGTTCAAGACAAAGACTGATCGGAATCCTGGATTTTGCGTCATCTTCTCTGGAAACTTTTCTAGCAAACTTGGCTCGACTTCTTCCCTGATAATCAATTCGGCTGTGCCATACAACCTTAGGATTTTCGGCGGGCCATCTTCCAGATTGCAAAAGAGCAGCGTCATACGCTGGTTCTCCATCACATGTGCTGCTGTTTCGGCTCCACTACCGGTTAGATCCGCGTAAGCAATCTTGTGAGGGCCCAGGACGACCACCGACGATCCTGGTGCCTTGGGGGAAAGATTGATGTGGTGCTTCTTGTCCAAAGGGGCTGTTGCGACAAAGAACACCTTTTGCTTTGCAATGAAGTCGGCCTCGCCGGATCCAATCTCGTCCAGAAGCTTTCCCATTGCTTGATGCTACTTTTCGATAACTGTAAGAGAGACTGGAATAGGCCAGGAAACTACAAACGATGATGGTTCATCGTGTTTGGAATGTGATGTTCTTGGTCGTTCTTAGTTGCGAACTCTCGATGTGTGATTCCTTCCTTCCCCGAAACCCGCGGCGGCGAGGCGCGTTGCGATCTTTGACTAGTGCGAACAAACGAACGATCTCGAACAATGCACGCGACGCATGACGCACACACTGATGTGACTAATATGACTTCAATTGGAGTAAGCGCATGCTAACACCAACCTATTCGATAGATAGTACTCAAAGGATCGGGAGCTGTTCTACTAGTGCACGTTACGGTGAACATAACTTGATATCGTCAATGACAATAGTCGTTGCCTGGTCCCATGCCTAGTGTTCGATGGGACTTTCGACGTGAATCACTCGCCATCTTGCCAGCCATTTTGGCGGTCAAAGGGCTAGCAAGCAACATCGAATATATTATATTAGTTTCAGGATGAAAACTTTTCTAGTGCTCCGACTTAAGTGGCCTATTCATCAAGAGTAGATGCGCTTCCTCTGGGCTGACTTCGCCCGACAGCAACTTGTGAATTGTGTTGAAGAACGGTGTTTCCAGACCACACATTTCGGCATAAACTACGGCTACTTTGGCGGTTGGCACCCCCTCCACAGTCGTTTCCTTTAGAAGGTCCTCCAACCTTTCTCCCTTCATCAATCGTTGTCCCAGAGCTCGATTTCTAGAAAGGGAACCAAAGGCGGTCAACATCAAGTCGCCTACTCCACTCAATCCAGTGATCGTATCTGGATGTCCTCCCATGGCAATGCATAAGGAACGCAATTCATTCGACGATCGTGTCACATATGCGGCAAGAGTATTCATTCCAAAGCCGGCTCCTTCGATCATACCCGCCCCGACTGCCAGAGGATTCTTGAGAGCTCCGCCTAGTTGAACTCCAACCAAATCTTGCGAAGAATAAACGCGGAAGGTCAAACTTGACATGGCGCGCTGAACCGTGACTGCATGATACAAAAGCTTTGAGGCCACCACAACTGCCGTTGGCATATTTTGCATAATTTCGACAGCAAAACTCGGACCACTTAAAACTGTGTATGGTTGATCAGGTCGCCCCATGGCCTCTAGGACCGCATCTGACAATAACTGCTGCGTTGGTACATAAAGTCCCTTCGCTGTGTTGCAGATGACGGTCGTCTTTTCGATCAATGACGCATGTTCCCGACAAAATTCAGGTATTTTTTGTGCGGGCAGAGACAGAATCAACATATTAGCACTACGGCAGGCTTCTTCGAGTGCATTGGTGGCCACGAGATTTTCGGGCAATTCAAAGTCTTGCATGCCATGCTTTGGATTTCGTCTTGTTTCGTGAATTGCTTGTACCTGCGCCGCATCGCGGGCCCATAAGACGACCTGATGGCCTCGTCGAGCAGCGACTGCAGCCATGCTCGTTCCAAAGGCGCCTGCACCGACGACTCCAATCTTTAGGACATCCGAAAATTCTTCGGGCATCCCAGCATTGGCATGTTGAGAAGCCATATTATTGCTCTGCTGCAATGAGAATACTGTGTGTTAGTCGAAGTGGGTGGGATGTAATAGAGAGCAAAACACAGCTAGAAGGGTAAAGTAGTTTTTCTATTGCTGCTGTCGTGTCTTCGAATCAATCAGCCGGAAAGTTTGGCTTCTCTCGTGATGATGGGATGACGCGCGAGCGATTTGGATCCTCGACTGACTCGACTTCAATTTTTGGATCCGTAGTCTTATATTCATTATGAGTTGTTGTAAAGGTATGGCAGCGATCTTAATAGGTGCGACAATCAGCAATCGATCTACTTTCATGTGTCCTCTATTCTCTATTGTACAAAAGTGCTAAATCTTCTTCATGTCGGCGTCTCATGAGGGCATGCCATACCACACAGTGGCATAGCCCATGGGGACGTCGACCTGATCTCTAACTGGTGTGGTTTTCTCTGCAGTTGCCCAATTGGTCGCTCTCTTACCTCAAGACTCCATCGAGACGTCATCCGCGTGCTGATTGTGCGGGCTGTCTTTCATCTCACTGTCTCCAGTATCCTGACCCCCTCCGCGCTTGCGATACAAGGTTCGAAATAGGCCGGATACTTTCTCCCGGGCGACATCGTCGTCTACTACCGTCCAGATACCTGTGTGCCTGGACAAGAAACGACCTGAGGCCGACTTGACCATCTGAACAATCTTTGCGGCGAGAGCAGTCTTTTCTTGCTTAAGTTTGAGATCGTGGTATTCAAGCACATATGAGTCTACAATGGCAGTCAATCTGAGATTTCCTGCGGTTTGCTGGATTGGTTTGCCTCGCCCAAAGAGAATGTCTGAATTCAGTGGAAGAAAAACAACTTGTTCGCCACTGTTTTTAAGCAGATGTTCACCTGCTTTTCGTCCCTGTAATGCTTCTAGATGGTTCTTTACGCGGATTCGGCCGTCTTCGTTGACTGGCGCAATGTGGGGAGGAATACCATATGTCCTTAGAGAGTCCATCCAGTAACTGAATAACCCACTGTGTACTTTAGTTTTGGCTTTGTTTTCGCTGTCCAGGGCCGACAAAGTTTTCGTCATGAAAGTTTGAAATTCAACTGTGTTCGCGTCTCCAACGCAGTGATGAAAAGCAGCGTTCTTTATCGGAAAGACGGAGATGACTTCCTGGTAAATGCGCAGTAACAGAGGGTTCATCATAATCGTTGACGGGTTAGTGATATAGAAGGTTATCCAAACGGCCATGGACTCGCTTCGCTGGTCCAGCCTCAGCTGAAAAGTGTACCAGAGGACACGCCCCTATAATATTTCATGAATGGGGCCGATGGGTTAACCTAGGACAATTGCACACCCTGGACAGAAGAGAGTGTAACAAAGACTTACCAAGCATTTCACTGATGGAAATTTTTGATTGTTCAATACAGCTGCATTAATTTGTCGTCCTGCACGATCCCGCTCCGGCAGGACTTGAAATAGTCCCTTCTTGAGAACATCAATGTCGTCCTCGTTCAAGTCATCCAGCTCGATCTCCTTGCTAAGCTTCTTTTCTCCCCAAAGTTCGCGTTTCAAACTGTAGTACCGAAACATGGCGGCAGCAGCTTTCGGTACATCGTAACCTGAGCATTTAAGAAATCTTTCACAGCATACTCGATGTACCGCGAATTCGGGGTTTTGGACTGTAGCCAACATGATGGCCTCTGCACGAGGGTCATATGGTTGCTTAGTGCAACGACTGAGTTGCTCTTTCAATTCCATGATTTTGCTTTCCACAAACTCGTTTGATTCCTCTCGTGGCTCGTCGACGCCGTGCATTTCATTCAAAGCCTGCTCTCGGTCATGTAGCGGCAGCTGGCTCAACGCACCAGATATCAAGCCACTGGATGCAGCCTCCCCCCATTGTGTACCGCTCGTGATTTGCTCAGGACACGCGGAATGAACCCCCTCAACTATTTCAGATATACCACTTGTTTCCAAGCGTCGATCTCTCATTTCAATGAATTGGTTGCCGGCGCTCCCTCCATTGTCCACCGGCGAATTGTTTGCTGGGGGGTTACGGTTCATTTCTCATCACCTTGCTTTCATCAGAATTAAGTCAATGCAGACTACCGGTAAAAATTAGGATCCCAAAGGAAGCTTTTTGATATTTGCCTGGGCATGGCCGAGAAGCACTGATGGGATTCGAGAGCCTGCGGCGGAAAACAACATCGGAGAGCATGAGGGCGAAATCGTGTGGGGACCGAAAGTTGGAATATCTATTCTGGCCCTCGCTCGCTCAGAAAGGGCATAATTATGTGCCTCCATAGCGTTCGAATGAGATGATGCGTGGCAACAAACGATACATCTACTACTTATCCCAAGCATGCATTGCGCTTCTTTCATGTTCTTCTGCCTTTTGGCGGCATCCGGATTTGAGCTAGGACAAGGGGACATTCAAGATTGACTTTCGTTCGCAGTGTTCTTACCAACCCAAAGGGATTTCGTACGAGCATTATAGTGGCACGCGAGGCATGTCACGTGGTGGGTTTGGAACTCTGAGTATTATGAGACTGCTTTCGGATGCTACTGTACTGTATGCAATATTCCTTCGGCGTCGGAGAATCATGGCATGGGCATTAATATCCTAGAGGCTGTCATTACAAGAATAATAAGAAGGCGCCTATAAACGCGGGATCAGATGACGCTTACTTCGGGGCCGCTGCTATTATATCCTACGCGACGGATGAGGGTCTGCGACCAACATTCTGCTAGAGGGCAATAATACGTGCCTGTCGAGAACGCACCTATGGGGATGATAGATAAAAAGTTCTTGTTGCGCGAGCTTCATTGGAAGTCGAGGGCAATCGATTCAGAAGTTTCGTCCTTGAGACTTATGACCACGAAAATATTGCATACAGTGTTGATAAACGAAATGCCCTTGTGCGAACAACTGTCGCCAATATTTCTGACGTCATCCTCGATGCATCTGTTTCCTGACGGAACTATCATACATCGCAAGGATTATGCCGGTGAAGAAAAAAAGAGTGTATCGTACCAGGTAAGTTTTGTATTATACCAGGTATCGTACTATCGTACAATAATAGTATAGTAGAGGAACCAGGTATGTATCGTACCATCAGCTAGCTACTCCCAGCTACTTCACTACTCTAGTTTTTTTGGCGGCCTCGTTGTTGCAACGTACGTCGGCGGCCGTTACGACTGCAGGAGCCTACCACGCCTACCAATACTAGAGTGCTCTCATCGATCCATGCGTTTCTAGTATAGTAATCCCGTGTTGCTTCAAGAGCCTCATCTGCTTGCCACTCTTCGCTGCCTTTAGCTATCAGTACGAGAGCCGAAGTAACACTGTCTGACAAAACACATCTCGCTGGAGAGTAAGAGTAGTATCCTTCCCTGCTGTGTGCCAACATTTTCTGTCATGCTGATAGAGGCGCAGCAGACTCGGAAGCCACGCCAACCGACGTATATAGAACATAGCGCATGAAATTCCAACCAGCAAGAAGGCTGAATGCAATGAGCACACCATTAGTCGTTATATCTGCGGTCTTTGTGTTTCAGCTTCTGAGTGGTCCAACGGGCAATGGCCAGGGCCGCAAGAATGATCCCACCGGTGACACGAAAATCCATCATAGTTTCTGCCGGCATGGATATAGGGGGCGCGTCACTACCACTTGGGTTGGACAGGGAGCGAAGCATTTGGGGAGATGCCTTGGCGGCCTCTGGAGCTTCCTTGTCTTTTGCCGGAATTACGACATCATTCGCGCCCAGCGCCCTTGCCAGCGTCTCTTCAACTCCATATTCTGGAGATTCTTCGAACGGGATCCAGTTCAGGTTGCCGCACTTGTTAACTTCCATCCTTTCCTCGAGCAAGTTGATCCCCGTGAACTCGCGAACCTGTTCTAGATTCCTTTTCGTTCCAAGTCCAAAGCGCGAGAGTCGGATCCGCTCAACTTCATCTGCTTCTTTCTTGGTCGAATTGAAATGTGATCCTATGCTCAACAGCATGTTAACCCGCTTGGTGCCAAAAGTGTGCCACTGAGCCCGCTTTTCTTCAATTTCGGCCATCCATTTCCAGTTGTCTTCAAATATTGTGTCTTCTTTCTTCTCGTCGTCTCCATCTTTGTGCTGAGCACCACGACCGCGGCCCCATGTGTGTACAACAGGGTTGTTCTGGTGACCGTGATAGTCATGCGTCACCAATACTTTATCCGGAGTGTAGACATCATATCCGTGCGTGAAGAATCGAATTCCACGGCTACCTTCTTCCCCATCAAAGACACCATCCAGATACGGATCGACAGGAACGTTGATTTCGGCATGGCAACGATGGAAACTCAGACCAGCACCCCACATGGCATTGGTGAGCTTTGGTTTCATCAAGCCCCGACATTCCTTGGTCCCCCAATTTCGAATGGAAGAAGTAAAGGTCACCATGCAAAGATTTGGTACGAGCTTTGGATCTTTATTGTTTTCTTCAATATCTGTGACGTACGTCGACAGCACAGCATAGTCGTTTTCGGTCCGATGGTGCATAGCGATGAGTCCTTGGTCGTAATTATCACTAAAGTCCATGTGCGAATCGATCTGCATACAAAAGTCTTGTGATTGCACAGGCTCCAGGTCAATCTCCTCCGGTTCATCTCGATGCATGTAATCCCAGTGCACCATTGCCGACAGTTTGGACCTCGCCCAGGTCGGTCCCTTGGACAAGGCAGAATCGATTCGGACCGCGCGCACTTGGCTCTTGTACTCTTCGCAATTTTGATTGTATTCACTGCAGTATCGAGGCCAGCATCCTTGATCGTCCACGAGGTCTGAGTTGGGCTGTGTCTGATCGATGATCCGAATAAAGATTCGTTTCGGATTGGCGGCGCGAGAAAAGGCATTGTGGAGCGTGCGAGCACAGAGTTTGTCTCGAAACGCGGCAATCAACATGTGAATCGGCACGTCTAGGGATTGACTCTCGCTTCGATCCTGAGTATAGTGATAAAATGGACATTCTCCGGTCTCGGCACAGGAGCTTTCGACGACGTCCATGTAACCGAACGGGCCATTGGGAAAGAGCTTCCGGTTGTTCTCGTTGTCACGTGCCATTAACGTGTTCCCGAAGGGATGATCGGCGTGGAACTTGTCAAAGTCGCTCATGGCTAGAGGGCAAAAAGCTGGTAGAGAAGAGCAGGCAAAGAGGATAGTGGATGAAGGAGGCAAGAGTCCACCGTTTGTCTTCCTCTCAGATGAGGGAGGAGAGGTGTTTTGATGTCTCGAATACGACCATGGCGTCGCGAGGGTCACAACAAATGGAAAATGCGCCTCTTCGCATCTTTCGTGTTGCGACGGCCGGCATCCATGCATCATTCAACGTCACAAATTGGACTGATTCGATTGCTTTCATACCCGACGGGCGGACGACGGGTCGCTGCTCCTGCCCGCGCGCGGACAGCGAAACGTATGCACAACGCGAGCCGGGCGTCGTGCAAAGTGGCCACACACATTTTCCCCCATCCTTCAGCCCGCCATTTTTTCGACTTTCAATGACGAGAAGAGCCTGCCTCTTTCAGCGTTGTTTGGATTTTGAAGAGTAGCAAAGGGCTTCGGTGATGCATGGATAAACCACATGAAGGATTTTTCTTTGACTGTTGGCTAGCGAAGAACAAGAAAAGTTCTTCGAGCTGGGCTGCACCAACACAGATAGTAGAGAGCGATAGAATTGGCATTCAACTATGGTCCTAAAAATTGGTGACTGGTTCGGTTGTCCTTGAAATATTTGAACACCGCACTTTCGCTCCTATTGAAATGATTGACAAGAAATTTCAAGCGAGAGGAAATTTCTATCGATGGGAGTGCAACCGTGTCATGCACCTTCACCAACCGCCCATGTAGGATGCAAAATGAGTTGTTTCTCTCATAATGCTGAAGCGTTTCTCCTGTAATGCTCAATCACAACCAAGCATCAATATTGCCGCTTCCTTCCCTCTCCCTCTTCAGAATGAGTGGCAATAAGGATGAGAGCAACCGAAATGAGGAAGAAGAAGGCTCTCCGCCAGCAGCTCCTGTGACCTTTGCATCACAGCACACATTTCCTCCACTGCAAGTTCAGCAGAACGATGACAACGATGATGGTAGAAGAGCTCCACCGTTAGACGATCTTGATTTCGACTTTTCTACTGGCCATAACCAATATCCCCCGATGTCCAGATATCATGCTTCGTTTCACGATCAATACTACAGCATGGCGCCAATGAGTGGTCCAAGACGAAGATATGGCTCCCCACCACCGACAGCCCATCGTCCAACGTTTCATTCCTACGGGTATTCCTATCAGTACCAGTACATCGAGGCGCATGACGCCTCCATGCAAGCTGATGGAAATCCTCACGGGCAATCTATGCATCCGGGGGCCCCGACAGACGAAGAAATTGGAGACTTGCAGCGAATCAGCTCCCTCCGTTCGGCATCCACCGAAGGGGAGCACCTCCATCAGTTTCCTACCCTCGAAGTGGACTCTGAGGCTCGGATGCCTTCGAACCCGCCAGATTCAGATAACCATGACACTGCGTTCGCAGGATTTGAAAGTCTATTTTCCATGGACGGAGTAAATCCAAACTTTTTGCTGCCCCCAGGCACGGGCGACATGTGGAGATACTTCCCTGCGAACAGCACACCAATCCAGCCCTCCAGATACGCAGCAGCAGTGGCAGCATCACCCACAGCAGCTACAATGCCCGACAGGAATGATGACGAGGACTCGGACTTGGATCGAAAGCCGGCAGCGGACATGAAACCCAGCGCCAAAGCAAAAGGCAGGACTCCCAAGACGTTACCCAAGAAGAAAGGGAAACCCAAGAAACGCCGAAGCAGTGCCAGCCGTAAGTCCAATGGCAGCAGCAGTAGTTCGAGTCCAGGTGGTACAAGTACGCAAGGATTCAACCACATTCAACCCGATGACGATGATCTGGAAGAATTGACTACCGATCGGGCGAGACTAGCGCTTCGCAGCTGGTACCAGCGCCTTCGTGAGCTGTATGCCTTTCGGGAAAAACATGGTCACAGTAAGTTCCAATCATTTTCCGTTCGAGATACGTCAAGCATCGGCACTTACCCATAGTCGACCTGATCAAATAGCCGAGGTGCCTCAGAAATACGATGATAATAAAGAGCTGGGCGTGTGGGTCAATAAGCAACGCATGGAAATGAAAGCACTGAGAGAAGGCAAAAGGAGTAGCTTGACTCCAAAGAAGATTGAAAAGCTGGAAGAAGCTGGATTTATTTGGTAGGTGTTTCAGACAGCTTCGCCTTTGACCGATCACCCCAATCACCTAACCCGATTTATCCTTCATCGCAGGGCCAAACCGAAAGGAGTTGCTGCGTGGGAGAAAAAGTACGACGAACTCCAGCAGTACATTCACGCATTTGGGGACCCTCACGTGCCCACAAAATTCCCTGATAACCGTGCTTTGGGGCGATGGGTTTCTACGCAGCGCAACATGTACAAGAAGTACAAAGCCGGTGAGCAGGTCAATAATTTGCTTCCACAAGAGATTCAAAGGAGAATCCGACTGCTCGAGAACCTGGGTTTTAGTTGGAGCATGGCACCATCGTCGGGTTCTGATGACAACGACGAGGACGACGACGCCAACGGAGATAGTACAGACTGAGACGCGGTGCCCCTAAATTCCATATGTCATTGTCCAATGCTCGAGTCTATGCCGGCATTGTCTCGACTCGAATGTAACAGTATTGTAGCCCACGCAAGCATTTTGTCCGCGGCACTCAGCACCAAATACGTAGGCTCCGCAATCAACAAATAGATGGTAGTGAATCGTGACTCGCAGCACTTCACCCCATAGGTATATTCTGGCTTCGACCGGATTGCATCAGTGGGACGCTTCTACATCAAGGCGGGAACCGGTGGTAGGACCGTAGCTCACAGCATCTACATGCAGGGAATTCGATCAGAGTGCGCCAGTGGGATGCTTCTAGATCGAGGAAGGAATTCGATCGTTTGTTTGGAATGCACCGCGCGGCATTTGTGAACATTTTGTACGTTCTCACAAAAATCTGTGTGGATTCGCCTGAAATGCTGAACGTAACCAACTATCGACATCCCCAATGTCCATGTCATTTCCTTTGAAGTGATGAGTGGTACAAACAAAGATGACAACCGAAGGGAAGATCCCTCGCAGGCCCAAGGATCTCAAAACCCGGTCCTGGAATCCGAGGGCATCGACGCAAATGAGGCAGATTCAAGCGACGATGCAGCCAGACTTCAGCTAGCGGAAAACAGCTCTCCGTCCAGTTTCCTGGCCCAGAACCACGGGGAACAGCTGTCGAATGAAATGCCGATCAGCGATCCAATTCAAGGATCTGCAATGCCCTTGGATGAGCATGAGTTCTTTGAAGGGCACGACATATCAACTCAGGCAAGCCCAGAGGTCTTCGAACCTGGAACCTCCACCTTTGAGGATGGCGATGCCCTTCAGCTGAACATGGGCGAAAACGTGGCCCGCATGCCAACGAGAACTCCATCGCCACCATCGGACGACGATCTCGATTCATATCTTCCTCTGCTGGTCCAGGCCTTTGCGGCGGATGAAAACCCCTTGAATACGCAAGGTCCCGACCAATCGATAGAAGCAGGGGCGGTAAAAGGCACAGACAATGACCAGGAGGATTCTGATTTAGATAGAAAACCCGCGGCCGGTGGTGCAGAGATGCAGGATTTCGACCACATTCAACCCGATGAAGATGAAATGAAAGACTTGACAACTAAACGAGCCAGAACAGCGCTTCACAATTGGTACAAGCGCCTTCGCGACTTGCATGTCTTTAGGAGAAATCATGGTCACAGTAAGTCCAATCATTTGTCCGCTTTCTCCAGTCGTAAGCATCCGCGCTCACCCATGGCAAAAACTGTTGAGACAGCCAAGGTGCCTCAGAAATACGTGTACAAAGAGAAGCGAAAGTTGGCCAACTGGGTCAACAAGCAACGTTCGGAAGCGAAAGCATGGCGGGAAGGCAAATCGAGTAGCTTGACACCCAAAAAGATTGCCAGACTAAATGAAGTGGGATTCGAGTGGTAGGTGAATACGTTCCCGGTGATCGACGTCCGAAACCAAAAGCTATAACCGGCGTTGTTTTTTGTCATAGGGCCAAACCAAAAGACAACTGGGACGAAAGGTACCAAGAACTCAAGCAGTACATTGAGGAACATGGTGATGCTAATGTACCAACAAAGGATAAAAAGCTCGGGAGGTGGGTCAGCGACCAGCGCGCCATGTACAAAAAGTACATTGCAGGAGACGCCCACAACAAATTGACCAGGGAAGAGATGCTGAGGAGAATCCGACTGCTAGAGGCCGTGGGATTGAGTTGGACTATGGTGCCCAACTCTGCTTCAGACGGCGAAAATAGTGATGCATCCAAAAAAGATGACGGGGGTAACGACAAATCCGACGAAGAAGGTGCGGAGTGAGCGTTCATCACCAAAAGGTCCTCTGAACACTTGCTGTGAGAGCTTCCACCAGCCTTCATACGTTGGAGATGATCGCATTTACACCAGCGCAGCACACTCGACTCCAAGCTAGGTGTTCTAACCATAAAATTTGTACGATAGGCTCAGCGATCTTGAAACCCGTTGAGAATCCACGTGGCACTCATCATTTCCCTGTTGAGAAAGGGGTCGGGTGTTTTTGGTGAGGTGCAGCATAGCCATCGGATTCATTCTGCCTTCGCCATCTTCATTGCCAAAAAACAAGCAACGAGGGACAAGACTGGGCGCATGAATAGCATCGTCACCCTATTGCCTATTTGTGTCGATCTCTCGCATTGAAGGAATCGAAGCTGCCATTGGAACGAACGAAAATGAAAAGAACGAAGAAAGATATCGTCGATGACTTGTTCGACCCAGGATGACGGACAGGCAATGTACCAAGCCTTTGTATCCGATCCATCCATGACTATTCTCCGCATCGTAGTAGAGAGAAAGTATGAGGTCCTCTGGTAGAGAGAGGAGGGACAAAAGAGTGTAGAGTAGAAGCCATTGGAACGGCAGACAGCGAAGAGAGTGGCATGTAAACTACTAGCAGTAGAACTCGACATGCCTCAACCGCCCCCTTATCTGTACTTCTTGATATGAGACAAACACCATTTTAAACGTGTGCGCATGGTCTACAATAATATTGTTTTAACTAATAGCCTGGCAACGAGGTACCTGAAGCGCAGTCGCTGACCCGTATTGCGAAAGTGCCACCGCAGGTTACTAGACTGGTTGCTGATGAAGATCCTTTTCTTCCCACTTGGGAACAATCGTTTTCATGAAAAGACACCAATTCGATTCTCAATGGCTTCCCCAACAGTAACTCTTCTATGTTGATCCTTGATACAGCAGCAGGAGTGCATCTCATTCTCGTAGTTCTTCTCTGACATGATGCCTTCTGTTTGCTCTTGATACAACATAATATTTGGATACGCCCAAAGACTCGCTACAAAAATACCCAGACCACCCAAGCCAAAGAGAAAGAGGCTAGCGATTCCCTGCAGCAAATACCACATGGCGCATGTAATTACCATGCATGGTCGATAATTGGCCGCTCCCTCGATTCCAAGAAGGGCAAAAAAGACACAGACTCCAAGGTAGGTGTAGAGCGCCCACGAATACTCCCCAAATGCCGTATCCAAGTCTGAGTGAAGATAATCGTCATCCAAAAGTTCGAGTTCCGCATGTACCATGTCAAACCAGTCATCAAACGGCACTAGCTCTTCGGCCACAAGGTATGTTATTGCCGCACCCATGAAGCAAAATATTATATAAAAGATATTCATAATGATACTGGCTCGTCTCGTCTATAATGAACAAATCGCAAAAAGGAACTCGACTAATAAGAACCCGTGGAGTGTTGACATGCGATATCATGAAACTCGTTTGGACATGGTACTTACATCGCAGCAACAGCAGCAGCAGATGTGGCCTTGCTTCCCATAGTAGGCCCGAAAAGCTCGAAAATCAATCGTTTCTTCTTGAAAGTGAAAGTCGGATGCCACGCTAATATCGGCTGCACGAAGAAACCGGCCCATTGTGTGATAGATATATTGCTAGATGGTGCGAGGAGAAAGTGCCGGTACGTACTTTCGTAACTCAGAAAAGAAATCAAACCGAAGCAAACGAGGCGGATGGAATGGCTTTGATCTCACGAACGTTTTCGACAAAGTCTTCGATCTTCGTCCTACAACAAATCCGTGTATGAGGTAGTGATTAGCAGTGCAAGAAGGCCTTTGAAGGGATGATCTATCGATGGACGACACCCAGAATGGAAAAAGACCATGGTGTCGGACGGACCACAGAGTACCACCAAGGGGGGCTACTTGAAAATCATGGAAGTGGTCGGTCGGGCGCATTTTCACGTCCAATGCACGCGCCTCGAATTGTATGTAGGGCATAATAATTCCAATCCATCGCTCCCGCCGAGGCATGCCAGGTAAGCCCAATTTCCCATTTCTAGCTGTTGCCGAGTACGGCCTGCTTTTGGCGCCCAGATTTAGAATTTCCCTTCACTCTTTCCGATAGTGGATTCTGTGGGCGACGTGTGTGAATGCCGGAGCGAGCGAGCAAAGACATTAGCTTACCTTTACGGGACAACAATCCGTGATCCACACGAGAGATGCAGGACAAAATGTCCCGGAAAAGTTTGTCTGATCCCAAATTTCCCCCTATGTAAAATAGCGCTAATTTGATCATTCGAACGATCATTAGAACTTCACAGGACAAATGTCCTCCATTCGATTTTGGACTCCAATGACTCACTTTTTCAATGACCTGCGCGCACCTCCCGTGATCGGCCGCTTTCATCTTCTCCAAAGGATATCGATATCCTACCGACCGTCGTCATGATCATTTCATTTTTGAAACATTCAACTCAATCATAGCTCACCCTGATGCCACCATCACTCCCACCACTCCCATCGAACAAAGAAAGGAAAATGATTAAGCTGTGCCGACCGGAAAGGAAGATTTTGATGCTGATTCTCGGGACACAAGGCTCTAAAACAACCAACCCGTCGTGGCGGCACAACCAGGGTTACTACCACAATCGAAGTGTCCTGCTTCTGGCTAGGGCAAGTCGCGAAACTTCAGCATGATGGGCGACGAAAAAGATGCGATGGATTTCATGGTGTTGCACAACGAGAGAGCAACGAGAGGATTCTTGGTGCCTTTTGCCTATTTTGGGCGCTGGAAAGCAAAATTCAAACGCTTGCTATCCCGTCATCGTTGATGATACCTTCTCCAAGGTGCAAATGGCCGCAGTCAGGTTCAGTTCCTTTCTTCGCTATTAATAGTGGAATGCTACAATGCACGCCTGTGGCAGGAAACGAATCGAGTCTCCTATTGTTGCATGCGCATGATTCCGAGGGGGCACGACGCTATTTGGCCCTCGATGATGGAGGCGGTGGCCTCCAATCAATCCCGATTGGCGACCGTTTTCGGATCAACGTTGTTTCAACCCAAATGTCGTTGTCAGAAGCATGACACAATAGCTACCCTATTCAAACCAGCATTGATTATCGGGTCCTGCCTTGGAAAACGGCAACTTTACAGGCGACGTCTTTTTTGCATTGATTGAGCCAGCTAATTGCAAAATCTGAGGTCGGCGAACAGAACTAGTTGTAATGAGTAGTAGCACCAGTAATGAGTATCTATAATACCTAATAATATCATTGGCGTTGTCTCGTCATCGTCAACGTAGTAGTAGTAACATCCGAAAATCGACATGGCGCGAGGTGAAAGCGTTTGTGACTCAATTGACTGTTGCCCAAAGTGCTCGAGTCAGTCAATTGGATGTTCAAACTTATCGAGTCACGGGCATATGTCTGCTGGACATTTGTCCTGCAAAATTCATACAATAGACATTAGCTTACCTTTACGGGACAACAATCCGTGATCCACACGAGAGATGCAGGACAAAATGTCCCGGAAAAGTTTGTCTGATCCCAAATTTCCCCCTATGTAAAATAGCGCTAATTTGATCATTCGAACGATCATTAGAACTTCACAGGACAAATGTCCTCCATTCGATTTTGGACTCCAATGACTCACTTTTTCAATGACCTGCGCGCACCTCCCGTGATCGGCCGCTTTCATCTTCTCCAAAGGATATCGATATCCTACCGACCGTCGTCATGATCATTTCATTTTTGAAACATTCAACTCAATCATAGCTCACCCTGATGCCACCATCACTCCCACCACTCCCATCGAACAAAGAAAGGAAAATGATTAAGCTGTGCCGACCGGAAAGGAAGATTTTGATGCTGATTCTCGGGACACAAGGCTCTAAAACAACCAACCCGTCGTGGCGGCACAACCAGGGTTACTACCACAATCGAAGTGTCCTGCTTCTGGCTAGGGCAAGTCGCGAAACTTCAGCATGATGGGCGACGAAAAAGATGCGATGGATTTCATGGTGTTGCACAACGAGAGAGCAACGAGAGGATTCTTGGTGCCTTTTGCCTATTTTGGGCGCTGGAAAGCAAAATTCAAACGCTTGCTATCCCGTCATCGTTGATGATACCTTCTCCAAGGTGCAAATGGCCGCAGTCAGGTTCAGTTCCTTTCTTCGCTATTAATAGTGGAATGCTACAATGCACGCCTGTGGCAGGAAACGAATCGAGTCTCCTATTGTTGCATGCGCATGATTCCGAGGGGGCACGACGCTATTTGGCCCTCGATGATGGAGGCGGTGGCCTCCAATCAATCCCGATTGGCGACCGTTTTCGGATCAACGTTGTTTCAACCCAAATGTCGTTGTCAGAAGCATGACACAATAGCTACCCTATTCAAACCAGCATTGATTATCGGGTCCTGCCTTGGAAAACGGCAACTTTACAGGCGACGTCTTTTTTGCATTGATTGAGCCAGCTAATTGCAAAATCTGAGGTCGGCGAACAGAACTAGTTGTAATGAGTAGTAGCACCAGTAATGAGTATCTATAATACCTAATAATATCATTGGCGTTGTCTCGTCATCGTCAACGTAGTAGTAGTAACATCCGAAAATCGACATGGCGCGAGGTGAAAGCGTTTGTGACTCAATTGACTGTTGCCCAAAGTGCTCGAGTCAGTCAATTGGATGTTCAAACTTATCGAGTCACGGGCATATGTCTGCTGGACATTTGTCCTGCAAAATTCATACAATAGACATCTCCAACCCTCTCGTACGGCGTACATGCGGTAAGAAGACTAAGTCGACTGGATTTCGAAATCTTTGTGGCAGCCACCACGATGCACCCAAACGACGATGATGTTTGCCCTTCATTCACCACAGGGTTTGGACAGGATCACTTTTCATACATACCGGCGTGTGTCAATCCAATGCCACCCTGAGTTACGAACGTCCGAAATGAGTAATTGTTATCGGTAGTCTGCAAGTTGAGTGCTGCAGTCGATCGTCGTTGTCATCATCATGTCGAACAATAATTTAGGGCGTGCCGTCTACATTCCTCCTGCCAAACGTAAACGACAAAATCAGCAAACTACTCGATTTCATGGGGCATTTACAGGGGGCTTTTCGGCTGGGTATTTCAATACGGTGGATACCAAAGAAGGATGGAAGCCTTCGGTGGAAAAGAAAGGCGAACAAAAGCTGGAAGATTTCATGGACGAACAAGATTTTCAGGAATGGGGAGGTCCCACCAGCGTTCGACAAGATTTTCAAGAAAAAGGCGGCGGCGATGAACAGCAAGAATCATCCTTGCGCGATACTAAAGTCGCTGCTCCATTGGAATCTCTGTTGAAAATCTCTCGTCCTTTAACCGTCGGGCCTCGTCTGCTACGGCGTTTGGGGTGGAGAGAAGGCACAGGGGCGGCCTTTGTTCCGGCGGATGGTCCAGGGGACGAAGGAAATGGCGTAGCCTCTACAACAGACGCGGAGGATGCCGTATCTAAAATCCATTTATCCAAGAGAAAACTACGTCAAATTCGGTTACAGTCGTCACGGATTGTGTTGCCTCCACCAAAACTAGATCAATGTGGGCTGGGCTTTGAAGCACACGAGAACGCCCCTGAATTTCGGCGGTATCGAGAACAACGACAAGAACTTGCTCGACAACGAGCTCGGGGTCAGTCCAATGTCTATCGAGTGTCCAGTGTCCTTGGTGGTGGCGAAGATAAGGATGGTGATGATACAAAGCCGACTTTTCGGCAGGGCGACACTAGTAATATGGCGGGCGGGGATTACCTGTCGTACGAAACGGCAGAGGACTTTGTAGGATCTCGATCCGTCGGCGGTTTTGCACTACGGGATGACGAGGACGATATTTACGACTTGGCGTTGGGAAGTGACAGAAACAATGGAAAACCATCGGCACAGGCAAAACATCTTTCGGACGAATACCACACCGAAATTGTGGATGTTGAAGACGACAGCGACGTTGACGACGGACCCGCTCATGGTCACTCTACCAAGACCAGTAAGGTGACACCAGCTGCCAAGGAAATGAATGCCGTTCTGGGTGGGGCGCTGGCATCCTGGGCAGTTGGAGGGAGAAAGGACACTGCCATGGATTCGAATGGAGCATCGGCACCGTCCGCGGCTTTGACGTCCAGCGGACGACCGCCAGTGGCGGGCTTTCGCTTGGGCGGCTCGATGGAATCGCACAAGAAGCGATACCCTGGACCAGATCTGCCCCGAGACTATGTAGTGAAACGTCACGTTTTCGGTCCCAACGAACGACCGGCCATTTTCCAAACAATTGGGCGCGCTATCCAACTGGAAGGAGAGGAACAGGCTTGGCAACAACGACGCATGGAGCGACAACATTTGCCTCCCCCGCCCAAATCGATACCGCGATCGGACCAACCATCATTGGCGGGCAATCAATTTGCTACTCTGGCAGTCGCCATGAAGAATCGATTCACTTCAGAAAGTTCCACCACTCAGTCAGGTGCTGATGCTGCGGGGGAGAAGCCTATAAGAATTGGATTGTATCAGCCTCCACCCGTTCATGCCAGACCAAGGCAGGAAACACCAGATGAGTCCACTGCTCCATCCGCCGAAGCCAAGAGCACCAATAAAGAGATTGCTGTACACCGCACGACCCAAAGCTTTGCTCCACTCCCGTTGTTATGCAAGCGCTTTGGGGTCCCAGTCCCGCGGCACGTACTCGTCGGTGCAACCTCGCAATCCACTCGAGTGACGGAAGCTTCCTACTTTGAAAAAGAAGTTCTCTCCACAGTACATGAGCAAGTTTCAAAGGCGCCAGCAAGCGAGCCAGACCACAATCCAAAAGCTCATCAGCAACGGGCTGAATCACCAACGGCAGCCGAGGAAGTCGTTGAGGTCTCAAGACCGCCCTTAGAAAAGCTCAAATCAATCTTTGAACCCGAATCAGGGGCTTCTTCGTCGGCTGATACGGACCTGGACTCAATGTCGGATGACGAGTCTGTTCAGCAGGATAATGATGATCAGAAGCAAGGTCCTGCCCTGAATTCCTCTGAGGTTGTACCTTATAAGGAGGCAGTGTCCATTAAAGAACCCAAAATGCAGACCTCGGCTTTGACAGAATACCAAAGTCGACACCTTGCTGCGGGCAAGGATGATTCTAGTCGGGGGAGTTCGGACGACGAAAGCTCGTCGGATTCTGCCTCGTCGAGACGCAAGGAGCGAAAGCGGAAACATAGTGACAAGAAGCGGAAAAAGAGCAGCAACAAGCGGAAACGATCCGAGAAATCCTCCCGCCACGACTATAGTTCAGAAGACAACGATTCTCTGGATTCTGATCCGGAGGCCGGCGCCAGCAAAGAACGCAAACGCGAGTCAAAGGACCGGCGGCGCAAACATAGCAAGAAGCGAAGGAAGAAGCATTCTAGCTCGCATCGAAAGTAGTGAACCAGTCTATTATTAGCTACTAATTTGCGCCTCGCGAGGTAGTACTGCAGTGGTCTATAGCACAGTGACGACACGAGTGGCGCCACGCGCAAAGCAGCGCAGAAATGATTCGATTCATTCGAACGGAAAACGTTTTGTCATCGCGAGCTCTTCGTTTCGCACTCCCGTCCGTTAATCGTCCGGTTTGCTGAGAACCTTCTCAGTTTCTCGCCTCTCAGCACAAAACCTTCTCAAAAGCTCGAGTTCTTGTATCTTTTCTACCAGATTCACAGGCTGGTCTACAGGATTTTTAAAGTCGTATCTTTTTTGCTTTGAGAAGCTTTTCCTGGATCATCGCAGCGTGTCGTAGAAATCCTACCACAATCTCCAAGGCGAAGAACAGAAATCCAAAGATCCGAGTGAGAAGCCTTTGCAGGAATCCGCTCACAAATTCTCAAAGCGCGGAAACTCCACAATATGGTTCAGCCAAGACTTCGAAATACGGGTGGAGGGGATCTCTACCTCCCCCATGCCTATGGAGGCGACGACGCTGAATGCAAGAGTTCCTCCAGAAAGCTCGAGAAACGTCTACGCCTGTGGTACTACCGCTTTGGCGGTGGTAGCCCCAAGAATCAAGCAGAAATGCTTCTCAAAGTTATGGTCTTCCTTGTCGGGTGCTACTTTTTGAAGGCTCTTGTTACTTCTGTCGTGGGCTTCCTAGTTGTGGGTGAATCTCAGTATCCCTGGAAAGGCATGTCGCGCCCAGCCAGCCTGACCAAACCTCGTTCCCCCTCCAAGATTTACTCTGTTCCTGGCAGCATGTCTACGTTGGGAGATAAGACTGACTTTTATGCCCAGCTGCGCAAGGTTTATGATAGCCGCTTCCCTCCCGATGAAAAGAGGTCGCTCGAAGCTGTGCAAAACCTTCAAAAGTTTGATATTGAAGCCTATCATGTCACGGATCTCAAGAAGGGGCAGGCCCACTAGTAAGTTTTTCCACAGCGACTGGATTCTTGTCGGCCCGATTGAATCGCAAACTAACCCATATTATGCCGCGCTTTGCAGTGATATCTACAATTGCCCTGAACAGCCTCCGCCTGGATATCCGATGAATTGGCGCATCATGGATATTCTCAACCACTGGCCTGCCGACGATCCGGAGCCCCGCGCCCAAATCTACCACAGTCTCTGCGTCTTTGAATACACCAAGGATTTACACAAGGCGCGTCGTTATCGTGATGCAGAACTTCCTTTTGTTATTCGCGGGGATCCAGCCGTGAATGTTGCCGTCGAGCGCTGGAATACTCCTTACTTCCTCAACGCTCTCCTGGGAGAGGTAGAACACGATACGCAGTACTCGATCACGAACCATTTCCTCCACTTTAACAAGAATGAAGCCAAGCCCAGTGGTTGGAAGGAGCCGACCCAGTTGATGACGATGTCCTATCACGACTGGGTCCACAGGGCGAATGTTTCGGATTCCAAGCTGGGTCCTACCATGCCGCACTGGTACTTTCGTGTTTCTGGCTGCAGGGAAGGCAAAACCTGCGACCTGAATCCTTCGGAATTCATCTGGGATGAGCTCCCTCATTTTCAGCCCAGGCCCAACAACCTGTATGTTAAGGAGCCGAAGTGGCAGAAAGGCATCTTTTGCCGCTTTGGAATGAAGGGTGTGATTGCGGAGAATCACTTTGACGGTAAGCACTTTAAATGGAAGGCCACTGGCTGTTGGACCATTCTCGATCGTTTTCGCTCTAACTATCCGCATGCTATTTGTCAGGCGACCGCAACTTTGTGAGTGTTCTCAGTGGCGAGCGTCGATACATTCTCGCGCACCCGGATCAATGCACCAAAATGTCCTTGTATCCCCAGGATCATCCCTCCAGCCGTCACTCTGCCATTGACTGGTCGGATCCCGACTTGTCAGCTCATCCCTCGTTCGCTGCTGCCAGGGGCAGCGAGGTGGTTTTGCAAGCCGGCGAATCTCTCTTTATTCCATGTTTCTGGTTTCATCACATCATTAGTTTGTCAATGAACGTGCAATGCAGCACTCGTAGCGGCATATCCTTCGAGCACGAGGAAGCGATCCAACAGTGCGGTAAGTTTTGTGGACGGCAATCTCAATCCAGCAAGGCCTCGTTGTGCCGGCGACTAACTGGCTTTTCTTCCATCGTCGTAGGTTACAGCAATTTCTAACCCGGGACGCGCCGACGATTCTTCAATGAAAACAATGGTCTCTGGCTCATCGTACGACTCCTTCTTGCATATTTTGATATAGTTAACACACAAACCTCCTAGCATATAGTCTTGCTATGTTTCCTTGTTCTCTGCTATTCATGTTTTGGTTTGGAGCAATGATGCCGACAGATTTGCAACTGCGTCCGGGGCGACGTTTGCCGGACCGGGCGAAGAATGAACGGTCTGTCTGTCCTGCAACTTCAACTTCCGATTTACGCACGGAACCAAGCGAGACAAGTCTCCGTTTTCGGAGACACCATCTGGCAAGTTCACATAGGCCCCGACGTCACAACCGATGCCACCAATGTTTGGGCCTCGAATCTGTCTCGAGATTGGCCAATCAGAATGGGCAAAAAGTCCGCGTAGCCAATCCAACACATCATTCCCGTGGAGGAGCTACAAAAGCGTACTTTCGACTCCACCCACGCACAACGCCAACCGGCGACCACCTTTTAGGACCCAAGAGCGAAAGACACCAAAGTAACATTTTGACATCGGTTCTTCTTACACAAGTCATCAACACCATTTGAGACTGAAAGCATTCGACAATGAAGCTTCCTTTGACTATATCTACCGCTTGCACATGTAGTGTACTGCTCTTGTCTCAATATGTTGGAGTCAGAGCGTTCACTACGACGAAATCGGCTTCGCTGTCCAATCGGCATCCATTCCAGGTGATTTCAACAATTCGAGTGGAATCCAAAACGCCTTCATCTTCCCTACATGTCATGACGGCACACGAAGAAAGCTTGCTGGAAATGAACGCGACTTCCACTCCTTTCTCTCCAAATATTTCAACCGAATCGGAGCAGTTGCAGTTGCTGAATGGCGTCCAAAACAAAGTGGGTGGAACCAGCGGCGAGGTCAATTTCTCGTTAGACTCCTCTTTGGAGGAAGGAGGCAATAACTGGTTTGAGCCTCTGTTATGGCGAGGTGTTATTCTGATTTTGTGTGCACTTTGGGCTAGCAATTTTGCCGCTGCGAAACTGGTTATGGCGGAACCCGGTGTTGACTCGAGTTTGTATGCTTTGGCTCGTTTTGGAGTGGCAGCTGCTGCTCTGGCCCCTGGAGCCATTGGTGCTGCTAAACGTGCCAATATGGACTGGGAAACGCTCAAAGCGGCCGTGATTTGTGGATCCTGGGTCGCCTTTGGATATTTGGGACAAACTCTCGGTCTTTTGAGCACAACGGCGTCCAAATCCTGCGTCATTTGCAGCATGCATTGCGTCTTCGTGGCCGTGATTGCCGAGTTATGGCGTGTCCAAAGAAGTCAAGTTGAAACGAAATATGATTTGACTAGACTTGTACCCGCCGCTCTTGCTGTTGTTGGAGTTGCAATTGTCGAACTCCATGGTGCGGGTGGAGCACCGACCGCCGGCGATGCATTGAGTTTTGCACAACCCATTGGCTTTGGCATGGGGTACCTCCAGCTGGAAGAAATCATGCGTAGAAAGCCGGAAGCCGCTCTTCCAGTCAGCGCGCTCAAATTGTTAGTGGTTGCAGCTGCGTCGTTTTGCATGTTTGAACTTTCTCCTTTGATGCACGGAAATCTAGCCGATTTCGCGTTGAGCACCCCTGACTTTAGCCCGATCCTGGCGTCCCCGATGGCCCTCGGTGGTATTCTTTACACTGGCTTGATCACGACGGCGTTTGCCTTGTGGGTCGAATCCATTGCCTTTGCCAAGGTGCCCGCCACGGACGCTTCTATCATTCTTACTACGGAGCCATTAGTTGCCGCTGGAATTGGTGCTGTTACCCTGGGAGAGACTTTTGGTATGTCGGACTATTTGGGTGCGGGATTGATTATTGGGGCCTGTGCTCTGGCGGTTCTGACAAATAATGCCTCGCACGAAAAGGCGAAAGGTGTTATTGACCCCAGCCAAGAAATGGTAGATGACGAAGTTCATTTTCCTTTGGGAGGTATGTAACAGACAATCTGTTCCGCTGGCACCCAAGCGATTTTGATTTGCTTTTTGGACATAGACTTTCACCACATACGACTCTGGATCACCCCGAAGCCAGTACAAGGAGATAGACGCGCTCTGCACTTGCTAGGTACCTCGATTCCAGTTGATAAGTTAACGGAATCGGCTATAAGAGGACTTGGCGACGCTGGCACTGCTTAGAAATACTTACGGTTACTCCCATAAAATTTCCATAGAATTCAAAGATCAACGTGATAGGGTTGTACTTTGCGACGAATGATGACTGATATTGCATACTTGGGAAAGGATAGGATTGCAGCATTGCCTTGCAGCCACACTCGAACTGGGAGGTTGGCTCTTTCGGAACGTGCCTTAAATTATTAGATTGGTAAGGCAGTGGCGAGCAAAGCAGTTTGTCAGAAGATTCGTCTAGCCAACAGGAAAATAGAAAGTTAAGAATAAATGATTATGTAAGTAAAAGGATGCGCGATCTTGAAACCCTACTAGGATGAAAAATAATGTATGCAGTGGCTGTATCTTGTGGAGCTCGTGATGAGCGAGTGGCGTGTCCTCATTACTGATTGGCCTCTCTCTGCTCTCAGGGTGATGGGAACCATTCTTTAGAGCTGTCCAGGAATGTACATGAAAGTCGTGCGTTCGGGCTACGGCAACTCATATGCAATTTTGGGGTGGGTTCCTTTCAAATTCTCGGTGTCCGTTGGAATCCAGCCACGCACCGGCGGGAGGGGACGTCCCATTGAATTAGGCACATACCACAGGGGTCTGATGTTAGATGGGTGTATGCCGTGACCGTGGATTGCATCGGCAAGGCACCATCCAGCAAAGCCGTGAGAGGGTTCGCGTACCCTCACCATGATCGTCGTATTCGACGAGGCCTCATCTGCAGTGGTACCCTGCGTTGTCGGATTTTTATCATAGTACATGAGGTCCTGTCCATCATTATAGCGACGCTGGGCACGGTAAATCCCCTCCACCCGGGATAACCTTTCAGGGAGACCATAGACTCTGATTGCAGATATTTTCTCTGCGAATCCATCGTAACAACTGGCAAGCTCCCATTCCTTTGTTACAAGTCGAACAAACATGGGGTTTGTCATGTCGTCATCGGCGAAGCCGTGAAAAATGGACTCCTCATTGGGTACAAATGTCTTCTCAGCTTTGAGAAACACTGGAAAGATGTTTTTCAGATGATCTGTACTGAACATCATTCGTAAGGTTCGATCCTTAAAGATCGTTTGGAAGTATTCAAACGCAGCCTTCATGGCATGAACAGATAGATTGCAGGAATCGCAAACAACAAATGCTTGCACAAGTAAGTCGAGCATGCCCAGATCAACCCTCTTGTATTTCAGTGCTTGCTTGAAGCCTTGGGCGATGACATCATCGCAAACATCGCGTCCTTGATGAAAATCGTACTTGTCATACAACGATACGATTTTGACAGCATCGCTTACCCTCATTTTCCGACTTTCCCGTGGATCCAGGTACTTCATGCCAATATCCCAGGTTCTGGGTTCGACATCGGGGAGATTGATTTCTCTAGAAATCGATTCCCTCATTGGACTCGCCAACAGAGTGTCAATAAAACCACTATGGGTCGCCATGAATCCAGACTGGTACCAGTACTCACTCTGGTTGGGAGCTTCCCCGAGAGTGATCTTCAAGTCGGGTTCCATCGACCGCAACTTCTTGGTGGGAGGTTCTTCTTCTTCGATATCACCCTCATTCTGGCCGGGCCTCGCCTCATCGTTGACGGAAGCCATGGTTCTTGCTTTCTTGAGATTTGATTAAACGAGTTTATGTTAGCTCGTAGTAAAACAGCACACCTCTACACCATCATGCCTTTTTTCGCGTAATAGAAAAAAGAGCGTTCGGGTTTCGGTTTGGCGCGAAGATATGCAGGGTATTTTTATTTTTAAAGCACATACCTGGTACATTGCGTCATCTTACCTATCTACCGTATGATAAGTCAAATAAGATCATACCTGGTATCATATGGTGTAGATGCACAGCAGAGAACGAAAGAGCGAATCCCCGCGCGCCGGCCACCACCGAAGCCAAAAATCGATGAGATCTCCCATCCCCACGATGACACCCACACACATCATCGATGAGGGAGACGAATGAATCATAAGCTCATTTTCCGACTTTCCCGTGGATCCAGGTACTTCATGCCAATATCCCAGGTTCTGGGTTCGACATCGGGGAGATTGATTTCTCTAGAAATCGATTCCCTCATTGGACTCGCCAACAGAGTGTCAATAAAACCACTATGGGTCGCCATGAATCCAGACTGGTACCAGTACTCACTCTGGTTGGGAGCTTCCCCGAGAGTGATCTTCAAGTCGGGTTCCATCGACCGCAACTTCTTGGTGGGAGGTTCTTCTTCTTCGATATCACCCTCATTCTGGCCGGGCCTCGCCTCATCGTTGACGGAAGCCATGGTTCTTGCTTTCTTGAGATTTGATTAAACGAGTTTATGTTAGCTCGTAGTAAAACAGCACACCTCTACACCATCATGCCTTTTTTCGCGTAATAGAAAAAAGAGCGTTCGGGTTTCGGTTTGGCGCGAAGATATGCAGGGTATTTTTATTTTTAAAGCACATACCTGGTACATTGCGTCATCTTACCTATCTACCGTATGATAAGTCAAATAAGATCATACCTGGTATCATATGGTGTAGATGCACAGCAGAGAACGAAAGAGCGAATCCCCGCGCGCCGGCCACCACCGAAGCCAAAAATCGATGAGATCTCCCATCCCCACGATGACACCCACACACATCATCGATGAGGGAGACGAATGAATCATTCAATCAACCGCATACCGGTAGTTGGACATCTTGCGTGGTTCCGGTGTCAAGAGAAGGGTAATAGCCGTCTTCATCTTCGAAACTATCCTTCCATCATGACGCGACAAATCGCACGTCACGTGGGAATCACTGTGTTATTTTACCTCCTGACCTTCGGCGGCTTCGTTGATGGATTCAAGCCCATATCTCCTAGCATCATGAGAGGACAAGACATGACTCACCGAAGACAACACTCATGGAAGTCTCAGTTGTATCCTACTCGCACCACGAATGCTTCTGCTTCGGTCGGTGTCACCTTGTTCGCTGGTGGCGCGGCGACACCTCCTGAAAAGAGTAAAAAGACGGGCAAACGAATAATGTTGGTGTGGGTTCATGCGGTCACTATTTTCATGATTGTCAACTACGCTCGCAAGACCATTTGGCCAGCTATTTTGCTAGATATCCCTCTCAAAGTTTGGAATTTGATTCATGCACTTTCGGGCATGGCATTTGCTGGTGGCATTGTCACGACCACCTTGCTCGAGTGGCAATTGCCATCCATTGCCCATGCCGAAATGAAAAGCAACAACAACAATACATCCGAATCCAGCAGTATTCTATTGTTGAAATGGTTATGGCAGGTGGAATCTAGGTTGGTGTTGCCGGCCGTCACGGGAAGCTTGATTTCGGGTGTGGCTCAGGCATTTCACATGTATCCTAGTCTCAAACTCGCCCCACGCCATGTCAAGTCGGCCATGCACATGATGCTCTTGTTTGGAATGTGGTGGGCATGGACGGACCGCCGTTCACAAGCAGCACTTCTTCAAAAGGACGGATTTGACGAGTCCAAGGTGGTGCAACGCCGACTTTTCAACCTTGTATCATGTGCCTTTCTGGTGGCCTTGTATGGCATTATGATCTTAAAGCCGGGTCTCGGCTCATACGTATAGCAGCGCGGACAAAGAATAGACAATAAAGAAGAACTTAACAGCTACTATAATACACAATACGCAAGACATGCTTGCCTTTTTCAAAGCGATTGACTCTCGGAGATATCACCAGCACATCTTAGCGTATGTGTTTCGTTCTTGCGCCTTCCGCCATTACAAGTGCCTAGGCAAAGGGAAACGTGGCGTAGTAGGTCTCTCTTTTGAATCATGGAATGACTGCAATTCATGGTTTTGCAGCTCTCACCCCTGGAATATGCCAGAGATGTGCTGGGCGGATGCAACATTTTGCTTCCGCCCCATCGCGGACAGACATTATCTTTGTCAATACTAACAGGCCACATATCAGATGTGATCAATCCTCAACCAAGCGAATCAGGTACATGCTGGGCCATAATTTTCCAGTCACCCAGATTTCATTGGGAAATTCCGTGACTGTAATCCCATTCAATACATCGGCATCACTTGGTCGATCGAGCGTCGACAAGTCATATTTCGCAATTACCACACCTGTGGAAGGATCAATACGCACAATATAATCTTTTTGCCATATATTCGCGAGAACCGTCGCCGAATGAAAATCCCATTCCAGCTCATTTAGATTGAAAACTTGCCGTGCGACAATGTAATTTGTGGTTGGATTCTGCCCCCGCATTACCACGGGCACCTTGTCGATCAATTCCAACGTTGATGCATCCCATGTATGCAGATAGTGTGTCCCGTCAGTCACCAAGAACGTATGACTGGCTTCCACGTAACAAATTCCCCAGCCTTGACCATTGCTCGTGTTAAAGGACGAACGTTGTTCCAACACGGTGAAATCAGTGGCATTGTAAATAAAGACCGTCTGGTCTTTCCAAGTAATTTGAATGAGCTTGCCATCGAAATAGGTCAAGCCTTCTGCAAAGTAGCTGGATGTCAAATTGTGTTGGTGCAGGACTTTACCCGTTGCCAAGTCGACTCGTCGTACGCTGCTGTGATCGTACAGCCCCGTGGATTCGAAATATTCGAGCGGATTGCCGGGTACCAGTTCAAGGCCCTGAGTGAATGCAGCAGGGTCATGAGGGACAGTCTGCAGTAATACATAGGAACCCAATGATACAAGAGTGTCTTCATTATATTTCGGCGTTTTTCGCGATGGGGACAACAAGATCCCTAGCGTTGTCGCGACGCTTGCCACAATTGCCACCACTATGGCTGTGCCCCAGAGAATATGGCCTCGTCTGGCAGAACATACTCCTCCAGCAGTATTTGTCGTCGTTTCCTCTGATTCCACCTCCATTGTTCCAGACTATGGAAGGGGAACTCTCTGCAGACAATGTGGCGGCGGAACAAGCTCAGATAGCCTCAAACCATTCTACCGGTGGTCACTGATGATGGAGATGCCTTTTCATCGTCTCCTCTCTTTCGTCAAAAAGTGACGCCAGCAATCGAATCGCATTAATCATGTAGCATCTTTTCGATCTTGTGGGTCGATGGGATGGACTAAAGCGACCAAGAGGAACTCTGTCTGGCTGTCGCCATTTATCGACGGCCTCTCATCGTTTTCTTGCGACCGTGCAAGCCTCGATGATGAACGATGACGCTACGACTAGTAGAGAGGCGAGATGAGTTCATCCACATTAGCGAGACGAGCCCTGACCACACCCTATTAACAGCATTGATCGGCATCCCATCAGCCCTCAGTGGTCGATATCATCCGAATCTGCCACATTTGAGCAATCGCTTATTGACTGAAAGCCTTAAAAGTCCTGTGCTCGTCGCGTCGGAAAGATAGGGCGCAGATAACAAATTCCCCAAGGTTTTCATTACAACGATCAGCATCATGATCCGGCCTAGAAGCAACGCCCGGTGGCTGTTTCCGCTCGATCGACTGGCAAATATCCGTTCTACTGCATTCCGTCCTCTTTCTTCTACAGTAACTTCGCCAAAGACAGCCGCTGCCGATGATCTTGATGAGACGGAGAAGAAGCACCCACAAGCCTTTGTCAAGGCCAACCTATCCCCAGGAGAGTGGGATATCAATCGCACAGACCCTTACTTTCGACCCAAACCGCATCCTCGCTCGAATATGATCAGCGCCGAAGACTTTGCCAATCGTCCTCCTGTCGGCTTCGATGGAGAATTCAGCAGCTACCAGGACGCGATGATTACTCTGAGTTGGATGGATCAAAAGACTTGCCGGGCCATTTATGACGCCTATGTCAACATGATGGTAGATTCGCAGCAAAAACACAAGACTACCTCCCATGAATATATCGTGCGAGTCCTCGCCGAACGGTTTCAGATTACTACAGCTCGGGCGGCGGGTATCATTCAACTCCAACATGCCGAAGCCCAAATGCAGCAGCACAGTCCTGAATTACTCTGTCCCGATCAAGCGAACTATGCAGAAGAAACGATTTTACGAAACATTCAGGACGCCTACAAGAGTGAATATATGCCACTTCCTGGTGGGGGCGATCCTTCTCGCAGTAGCAACATTAGCATTCCCTTTATTGAAGATCCCGTGGGAATTCATGGACGGGGCGAACCCGACGAAACGAGTCGACAATGGTCCAAGGCGGATGATATTTATGACATGGAAGAACGACTGGTTCGTGCCAACCAACGAGATGAAGAACGAGCCAAAATCTTGATTAATAATCATCTGTACAAGGAAGATGAAGATGAACGAGAACAATTAGTCAAGTCGGATGCCAGCGCGCACAAACTAGTCAAAGCTCAAGCGCAGCTCAAAAAGAAGATATCGGAAGAAGTTGTAGACGAATCCAAGAGAATTATTACTATTCCTTACCCAGAAACAAACGCCAAGGGTGAAAAACGGGATCGTTGGAAGTATGTGGCGCAAATTGTCAATACACGCAAATTGAAGAAGATTCAGCACGAAAGCAAGGGCATTCGTGGGCGTCGGGGCAGTGTCGGCATGACCACGTCGTACACGAACAACCACCTTGGCAATACTCTGGTCGAGAAGGATGGTGAATTGCGTATCGCGACAGTAGCTGAAGCCAAGGAGACCGCCTGGAAGCCTACCCGAACGCGGTCGAATGAATACTTGTACGAAGGCGCCAAGAAGGCTTGGTTGGAACGAACTCTACAAGGCAAGGTGGATGTTTGGGGCAAACCAACTACCACGCGAGCGTCGGATGCAATTAAGAAAGCCACGGCGGAGGCAGCACTCGAAACCGAGGCTGCTACTTTTGAGGCTGCTTCAGAAGCGAAGCCGGCAGATGTGATCGAGGCAGCCGGTACCACGGAAGAAAAGGTGGAAGTTGCTGCTGCTGAAGTGGAGCCAAAAGACACAACCGTCGTCGAGGAATCGGTGGAATCAGCAACGAAAGAACCCGCACAGGAGGATACTCCTGCCCCTGCGGAAGAGAAACAACCAGAAGAAGCAGCGTCCGAAGAGAAACCAAAGTCATAATTACTAAAGATTTAACTCTGACAATAGTGTCTAGGAATATAATAAGACTGTTAATAGTATACGCGCTGTTGGTCAGTGCATAACATGCCGTTGCAGCTTTAACCGTATTGCAATCACTTCTTTTGCTTCTTCTTGAGCTTGGACTGCATCTGGGCAAATGTATCATCGTCCATGGGATCACCCTCGTCCATGTTAACGCCGTACCGTGCTCCCAAAGCAGCAAAAGGGTTGCCCCCACCCCGTCGGCGATTCTGAATGGCGGCAATCAAGTCTTCTTGCCCTCCACTCTTTGCCTTGGTCGCTTTCCCCTTTTTCGATGGATCCTTCTTTTTCTTTTGAGCTACTTTTCGCTTTGTTGTGGCTGGTACCTCTTCTTCCGATCCCTCCGTCTCTGTTCGATCGGGGTCCTCCTTGGCCTCTGCAGCTTTCTTGTTCTTTTCCTTGTCCAGCTTCTTTTGCACTTTAGCAAGAGCCTTTTGACATTTTTCAGAGTAGTCTTTGACTCTACCTGATTCAATGGCTGGGTTGATGTAATCTTCCATCCATCGAAAGACATCCCGCTCCTCGCTCAATAGGACGTGCTCCAGCATTTTCATCAAATCTCCTTGAAACTTTTCATAGTTTTTGAGAACGTCTCCCTCCTCTTCTTCGGACATTTTGTATTTTTCCGCAAACTTGTCAATTTCACTAGTCGACACCTTCCCGAATATCGTATCAAAGTAGTCTTTCCACTGTGCCGTTCCTTCTTCGTCTGCGGCTTCTTCATCTTCTCGCGGCAAAGCTCCATACTCGTCGTATTCCTTGCGCTTTTCGGGATCTTGCAGATATTGGTAGGTCCACGACAGGGCTTGAAACTTGAGTTTGGCGTTTTCGTCACTGTTCTTGTCGGGATGAAACTTGCGTGCTTGCATGAAATAACCTTTGCGCAATTCGGCCTTGGAAGCCGTCTTTTGGACTTTTAAAATGTCGTACAAATTGGCATTGGCGCCAAAGGCTTGTTCGACGAGATGCGTCATGGCGTAGGTAAGTCTTACACAAGGTCTTCCGCTATCTCAGTAGCTAGCTTGCTATGCAGCTATGCGAACAAGATCTGATGAGAACAGACTGGGCGCGCAACACTTCCAACAACGCCATCATGGTCAACTTCTCGCGACGACGATGGAGATCCGGCCTTGCAGCATTGGAAGCAGTTCTCATGGTACAAATTCCACGTGAGCTTCTGTGACAACACATCAAAGTCTAACTACGGTATGTAGGTACGTATACGTATCTACATATATATGATGATGTTTTGTGCCATCGCTCATTGGCCAGAGCATTTAGTCCAGCCAGTCGAACTTTCGCCAATGAGTCACGCTGCAGTCTTGAAAGCACAGACCCACCATTGTTTTTTTGGCGCGCCAGTCACATGGACTTGGGCTTACACGACTTTTCACACCACTTTCAAGCAACTGCCATCAACGGATTCAAACAGGTGCTCACAAATTCCCAAGTTTCAATCGCCGAACCTCTCGACGAAGTGTGAAGAAATCGCTGCCCTCACCCATTGCCATCATTGCAGCATTATCATCAACACCGTCACAATGCCCCCCTATGAAAAGTCTAACCTTCCTCTGATTATTACCGATACTCCTATTGGTGTACACTCGGTCCGTCAAATAGGACAAGAAGAATATGAAGTCAAGTTCCTAAATGCCTCGAAAAACGCCAAGACGAAAACTGGCATGTTCATGAAACGATGGCTATTGAAAAAGATTGACACGAACAAGAAAGACTCTTCCAACAAGAAGCAAAAGAAGAGTAAGAACAACAAGAAAAAGGTAGTTGCCTTTGACGACGACAAGGTACAAATTCGAGAAATCCCCCATCGAAGTGAGATTACACCCGAACAAAAGGCCCAAATGTGGCGCACCTATCATGATTGGTCCGAACAACAAATTGAGAGACAACGAGTTCAAAAGGCTATTCTGAATGGACACGTGAAGAGCGTCGCAAACCAAACGGAAGACTGCTTTGTGCGGGGTTTGGAGATTTTGATTCCCGAGTTGGCGGCAAAGCGACGAGAACACATTCATGTGGCCAAGACCTTGGTCTTGCGCGAACAAGCCCGAGCTAGATTGGATAACGAACCAATCGATGTGGGACGATTGGCGTGGTGGTATGCCAGTGCGGCTCAAGAATCCAAAGAGGCGGCTATTGAACAAGGAATCGACGATTACTTTCAAACTCTATTGGACAACGGATGCAATGCGCTTGGAGATCTTGTATAGATAGAAGGAGATCGGTTTGCTAGAGACGAATGGAAATGTAATAATAGTGCTATTTCATCAACTGGTTCGAATCTACCGGTAGTGCGTCCAGCACTTAGTTCTCTGTTGTCCTCTAGAGGCATTACGATTCCCACAAGTAGCTTCTCTTGCATTTATCACCATCTATTTAGCTGTTGCGTGGATGATCCGCCGACATTCTTGGAAATGGTAGCCAACGGGAGCTCCTACGGTAGTCGACTAAAACGGCCATCGTCGGCTTCGTCTTCGGAAGGGAGCGCGGTAGGTCGACGAAATCAAATCACGTCCGACTACTTTGACCCTTCCCGCATCGCACAGACCGTGACATCAGATCTCGGACGCCGTACAGACACTGCGTAGTATCATCCGTGGATGGATCCGACTTCAAACACGAACGAGACCCGATTCCCTTCTGTGGGCGCACACTCCGCCACAAATCAAATCGGATCCGTCCATCACAACAAAGACTTCGGCGACATCAGAGGCAACCTGACTGCTGCAGCTCTGTCCTTCAACAACCAAAAGCTGAGGGCTTCATCCACCCACCAGTAGCTGTTGGAGTATCTGTTTCATAAACTCCAAACGATGACTATGATTTTGCTACTTCGCCGGAGATCCCTTTTTTGGCTATTGCCGCTGCTGCTTCCATTTCTTCGTCAAGCAGTGTCGTTTTCTAACCAACACAGAGTGAGGGCGCGATCTTCCCATGTCGCCATCAACGCGGTGGCCAAGAATGAAGATGTGAGAAAAGAAGAAGACGAAGACAAGAAGAGACGAGTAGAGACCACTCGAAGAGCCATTTTGTTAAGTTCCACCGCGTCGATATTAGGTGGTGGAATCTACAGCCAGCCGGCATGGGGCGCCCCAATCTTTGCTTTGCCCACCCAAGGGAAAGAACGAGGTGTTTTCGTCATTGAGACTCGAGATGAAATTTCGGATGCCGTTCGAAAAGAACAAGTTGACACCCCTGTTCCGACTTTGAGCTCTGAATATGCTCTGTTGAAAGTCTTGCCAGTCAGCAATCCAGTCTTTCGTACTCTGGAAAACAACATTGAGTCCATTTCTGTCTTGCGCAAGGTCGGGATAGATCTAGTCGATTTACAATCCAAGAACTCAACGTGGGAGAAGGCCACCAGTTCGATCCAAACTGCTGTGAACATCTTGCAAAATAAAAGAGCTCAGCTAGAGCCAGTGTTCAACCCTGAGGACTCGACAGCGGTTGCGATTCTCAAGGCGGAACGAGGAGAAGTCCTTATTGAGCAATTGCGGGAAGAATTGCTGGAATTAATGAATTCCACCATGCGTTTCAATACAACGTCTGCCTTTGAAAAGCAGAAGCAAGCGTTGATTACTCTTGGCTTCATTGGCGAGTTACTAGTGAAGGAATATCCGTACCGCGTACCCTCGCGAGGCAAGTTCTCTTTTTTACCCCGGCTCATGGGACGGGCCACCGTTACGTTTCGCATCAAACGGGCCGGTTCAGTCCTCGGGAATATTACAATCGTGGCCGATGGATATACGGCACCCATCACTGCGGGAAACTTTGTTGACCTTTGCCTGCGCAATTTCTACAATGGACTTCCCGTCAAGGCAATGCAGAAGCGATTTCCTACCTCCGACGACATTGTCCCTGCAACGATCAACGTGCTGGGATCCTTTAACGAAGGCTTTTACGATCCTCTGACCGCGAAACTTCGTCGAATCCCACTCGAGATTATTCGATTGGAAAAGGGATCGGGGCAGCCGAAACTGTCTTATTCGACGAGGGGGTCGCCAGATGTGCTATTAGTGTGCAAAACATGCCTCTCCGACATGGGAGACGAGGCAACCTTTGAATCAGCTATTCTTAACAGCAAGCCGTTGCTTAGTTTCCAGACGCCGGGACTGGTTGCCTTGAACCACCCAAACAACAATCCTAACGGCGGGTCGTCAGAGTTCTTTGCCCTTTCGAAAGGTGACCTTCCCGATAAAGAAAAGATAATTTTGGATGGAGAATACGCCCCGTTCGGTTACATCATAAGAGGCTTCGACTTGTACCAAGCACTGGAACCTGAGGATGTTATTGACGCAACCTTTGTCGACGATTTCGGTCAGCTAAACTTGGTGAAGATACGTCAATCCAGTTTCAAAGAGGCAGCACAAGGTTCAGAAGCTGGTGAATAGATACTATCTGCTCTACAGAGAATATCAGAGTTGCAGCTGGATCGTGCAGGCTTTTACAGCAATTAGAGCACGGGGCTCTTAGGGACTTTTGTGGTATCAAACCTGGGCTTGACAGTCGACGTCACTGGTGGTGATAGAAATGGCCCACTGCTGACGACCCTACGATTACTCGTTGCCCGTTGCGCCGGGCTTCCGATTGTGCGCCGGGGTGAAAGCACTACGCTGGACTGCAACGCTCCAAGCTCGCCATGTGGATGCATCCCGGTAACCCGCTGTTGCACCAGAGTGCTAGTTCTTCGCATCATGGCGCCCATTTGTCCAGCTGGAGGATGGTAAGTGGATGTGCGACGAGCCATAGCACCAGGTTGGTGATGTAATCTAGCAGAAACTTCATCACTCGTTTTTAGTGACACCTCGCCACGATGCGAGCCACGCAATGAGCCACGATATGAATCGAACTCGCCATCGTCGTGCAAGGATGCTTGATCTTCGTCAAACTCTACCGGTACCACAACAGCGGGCTCAGCAGTGATCAGCGTCGACTGATCTCCGGCGATACACACAGGGACGTACGCAGCCTTATGGCAGTCTACCAAAAATCTTCGGAATTCTTCTCGTTTCTCTTGTGAGGTCTCTACGTTTGTATCCCATCCATCCTATATGTTCGTCGTGCATACGCAAAAGAGTCAGGAAACAATTTCACATTTTGACGTTTTCAGGGACTGATAAAAACGCACCAATAGGGAAGTCTGCAGTAGGGCTGCGTCGCTGAAGGCCCTGAGGAAGCGCCTGCGAACAAAATATCGGAACCAAATCGTTGGTATGATGGGGCAAAATGCTACAATTGCCGGCCCGATGGCCCGCTTGAGGGTCATCATTGCCATTAGGAGAATCTGGCCTACCACCATGCCACTGATGCAGATATCGAAAATGAAGGGGAAGCGGCCTCCACCGATGTCGAACTTTGGACGGTACAAAAAGATCATTGTCCACCTTAGCATAGGTGTACAGAACAGAAAGTACGAGAATGCAGCAGGGGCAATCAAGGGTGAAGCTGGCGCAAGTGCAAAAACGCAAAGCATGACCACCCCTGAATCGACGTAGATACGGTACGGCACCGGTCCTCCGGCCCCTGTGCAACAAAATGACTAAGAATTCGCGACAAGGATTACATCACTCTTGCTGTCAACACAACGTACCTCCACCTCGTACCGTACGAGCACAACACTTGAGGCCAAGGCACGAAAAGATAAAAGTGTTTAGCTGCAGCAGATATTGCGTTGGCAGAACTGCGAATACCCTCACGATCATCCACTTAATGGCGTGAACAAAATGTAAGATAACTCGAGGATAACGCATGAAGAAAACTACCGCGTTTTACGTACGTTGAGCCAGGTTGCAGAAACCTGTGTAGGAATGGTAGATGCGGTCCTTTCGATCACTCCCTGAAGCTCGGCGCCAAGATTGAGCCCTTCATCTAGCCCATTTACAATGGCGGTCGAAAATGACGTTCCAGTGAACGCTGACAATAGCATAAACCACCAAAAATAGTGCAATGCGCTATTTTCTGTGATTTGACATAGTGAGCGCATATGAAATATGGAATTTGATGGCCCAAACCGTCTTACCTGCAGTTACCGAGCTGGTAGCATTGCTACCGAAGTTCGCAATAATCTTAAACATCGGTGGGCACACGCTGGTGATGGGTTCGGTGTGAGATATTTCTTTTGAACAGAGAAACTGGTGCCAAAAGTTGTGGTTTTCTACACTTACGCAAAGAAAGCCGTCCACACAAGAGCAGGAATGAATCCAGAGAAGATGTTTGAGAGGAAAGCGCTGTTTTCTTGCAATTGCAAAATGTCCGGGAAAATTCTGGCTAAACTTTCCGGGGATACCAGCTGTTGAGCAGCACTTTGCGAACAAAGACAAGCAATGAATGAGTTGTCAGCATTCAGCTGATGTGTTCACTCGACGAGCGAAACTATTTACTCACACCAATGGGATCGTGTAGAAAAAGTAAATGCAAGCTAAGGCTGCCAAGGCACTGGAAGTGAAGAGTAAGTGATCCGCGATTGTCGGACACAAAAAGGCAACGTCTCGGCACTTACATGGTGTGTCGAATAAGTTTTTGTTTGTCACTAATACTCAAAGTGACCGGACGCACGCAGCCTCGGAATGACGAAATGTTGCAAGTGGGTGCATCGGCCAAAGGAGGAGAAGGAATTTCCGATACAGTAATCCAACGATCGTGTCCTCTTGAATCCGTTAGGCAATGCCTTGCGGCGACGGCTGCTTGCCTTGAAGTGAACGTGACGACGGCATAAGAAGAATCTCGGACTAAATCATCGATGATCTCGGGTGGCTTCATGCGCAGTTTATACGAAGTGTACGCTGACGAGATTTTCTTTCGAATGGCACGGACGATACCTGCAAAGGTAGGAACTCGCCACTGGCCACTTGAGACCAAGCGTTGTTTCGTTTCGTAGTGCACATTCTTGTCACGAGAAGATTCTTGCACGATTGCCAACACGCGAGTCCATTTGTCTTCAATGTCAATGTGATCTTGATGAGACGAATTTTCGCCTGCTACATCTCTGTGCCGTAGTCCAGCCTTCTCCTCGAAATCGAAAGCAATCCTCAAGTTATCTTCAACCTGATGAGACGAAATCGAGCGATGCGACGCTCCCAAGGGCTCCGCAACTATACCATATGCTCGAGCAGTCGTATTTATTGCTTCCATATCAAAGGAGTCATCATCGCTCGCTTCGCTTTCACTGGCTTCGTTTGCACGTGGCACCTTCATCGTTGTCGGCGCAGGAGATGTAGATTGGGTGTCGAGTGGCTGTCGGGCGGGGGCTCTAGTATTGCTCTTTAGAGGCGTTTCCTGTTTGAAATCGTGAGAATCACCGTCATATGGTCCCTGTTTTTCGGCTTGTACTCTTTCTCGGGCGGCGTTACCGGTGCAATATTCCCGAACCCTTTGAGGCCGCCTCGGAGTTTCATCAGTGCCCCCCGGCTGCGCCGTAGAGTCAGTGGCAATCCTCGTCTCCAAAGAACTCGACTGGGGTCCCATAATTGACTCAGATCGTGGCCTGTCGCCACTCTCGTCGACACTTTGCATGCTATTCAATCGTTCTCGAAGCCTTTGCTTGCGTTCCTTATCTCTTTCTAGTCGAGACCAGATCGAGTCTGTTTTATCTGCAGACCCACCACTGGATTCATTAGCCGTCCCCTTTGCGTCATCCTGGGATTGAGTACCTGCTGGGTCATCAGCAGCCCAGCTCGTGTCGAGAAGGTCGACATCATCGGAGCTAAGGGTTCTTTTCAGCGGCTTTGGAGATGAATTCTGAGGACCCTTGTCGGTTCGAAGCGATGCTTGCATCGTCAGGATGTCGGCGTCGCCAGAGCTTCTCGTTCTTTTCGGTGCAGAGCGACTCAATTGATGGCTATGTATGCCGTGCATAGATGCACCAAGAGATGATTTCCCACGGCTTGGCGCAGTCGATCGCGTCCGAGAAGAATGCTGCGAACGAGCATGAATGGACATCGTTTTCTGCTCCATCCACAAGCCAGCCTCTAGGCCCAAATCAGAGGGAAGGCGAGCGTTTGCGATATTTGCTTTCGATGTTTTCTTCCTTCTTGACAGTCTGTCAAGGCTGTCCGACGACGAACTTCTTGCAAGGCCAGTCATTTTCATCACAGATTTCCCGACGTCCCCAACACTTTCCATCACACTACGACGTCTAGACTCGCCCGACTCACAGGAAACTCCGGACCTGGTGCTATGCGTAGAACCGGAAGCCAAAGAATCGGAACGTCTACTGCGCGCCCTGCTGTGGCTGCTAGTCAGGCGAGTTGATGGACTTGGAGGGGCTACATCGGAACCCTTCAGCTGCATCTGATAAACTGACCCGCTATCATTGCCGTTGAAGCTTTCATCATCGTCCAACTCCGATGCAAAAGATCCAAAAGATGCAGACTCATTGGACGAACGACGCTGGGGCCGACTTGCGGAAGCAGACCGTCCGTTGAAAGTGCTTCGTATTGGCGTTGCTGGGCTGCCTGAAGATCGTCCCTCCTCTTCATCGAAGCTTGTGGAAACAGTCTGAGTGGTCTCGCGTGAAGGATTAAGGGTAGAACTCTGTGTACCCTTCGTGCTGGCATTCTGCATAATGGCATGGAGGTCCTCCTCTGACAAGTCGTCGGAATCCAATTCAGAATCTTCGGCAATTCGTTCTTGAGCTTCCCGAAGTGCGGCGTTCGCCTCATGAACTTGCTCAACTGCAACCCTTTCCATGAGCAGGAGTTCCTCAAACGTTGCTTTCAAAACCCGCTCTTCGTGCCATCCGTAGGGTGCCAAGTTGGCAGCCCCCAGAGCGAATTCTCGACTATAGGCAGCAGTCTGCTCAGGTCCGAAATCCAATGCACACAAAAGTCGACTTTCGACTTGCAAGTCGTCTGTGGAACCTAAGACTTCTTGGTAGTATTCCTTCTTTGCATCTGACTGCTCATAGACTTTCTGTTTCTTGGGATCCAACAGCGCCGGCGCAGCAGGCGGCAGCGACTGCTCCTGAGGGTGTGCTACGCCTCCGCCCCCCTGCTCGATATCAAAGGGTTTCTTAGCGGGAGTGGCAGCAGCTGACGCACGGGCCTCCTTCTTTTTTCGCTTTGCGATCTCACGGCGAATAAATCGTAGCCTGCGCAGTTTACCTGCAACTCGGTACCATTGATTCCACGCCTCTGTCAAATGTTCCGCGGAAGGCAGAATGGTGACGGCGGCAATACTGGAACTGAATCCTGGCTGATTGGGTACACAATGGTCGAAAAAGGCGGTTGTGACAGAAAGTTGCCAGTCGATACTTTGTTTCCGAGAAAAAACGGCCTCCACTTCTTCCTGATCCACTACTTCCGTCGGGAGTGAAGGCAGGCCACCCACTAAAACACTGTAAAGTTCAATGTTCGGGACTGTGTCTCGCTGTTCAGGGTGCGGGATCCATGGTTTTCTATCCGTCAAGTAAGATTCATCTTCTTGTGGAAGTGGTGTCGCACTCGATGTATGCTGAGCGGAATTTCGTCGTTCAACCTTTTCTCGTTCCACTCTCAGCAGCGTTTGCTCCAGCTCTTCGTTCCGATCCTTCCAATGATCAGCTTCCAAATAATACACACGTCGCATGGCAAGGACATCACCCCACTCCAACTTTAACTCTCGAAGCGCGTACGAAGTGACGATCCACGTGACAAAGACAACCGCATATAATCGAGCCAGGTCCCCGCTATGGGTAGGAAGAAACCAATTTGCTACGACGTCCCAAAAGGTTTCAGGCTGTATTGCTGGTTCCAATGTAGGTATATTTGCCAGTGTCAGTCGTTGGTAGTCGGTCAAGTTGTAATTGTCTCCTTGGCATTCTTCCGAGTCGAGGTCACCGGAGAGTCTCGAACAACGCGATGTTGCGTACACTGGAAGGATGACCACCAGATACAAAAAAGTCGCTAGCGTACAAACTCGTAAACACAGGTGATGAAACCGCAACAAGACAATTCCATCCAAATTGACTTTCAGGAGAGCCCCCGAAAGTCCTCCATCTCTGGTTCCGGTTCCCGGAACTCCTCTCAACATTGTATCATACGTCAGACGCATGACCCATAAGATCCATCCGAGAGCCGGATGACCCCGATCTTGACTGGGATGCTTGTAGGGGTTGGGATTGTAAATGACCGTGGGAGGCCGAGCTGTGCATCGAGCCGCGACAAAGGTATTTTGGCTCTTGACGGCGCATCCAAAGGCCACCATGGTGACAGCAAAGACACCGACGCTACCGGCCAGATTGAAGGAAATAGCTGCTAACGTCGTCATGATGAAGCAAACGTATTGATATGAATGTATATAAAAAGGCTCGACCAACCTCGAAAGTTCTCGAGGCCCTTGATGATGATTCCAGCTCGGCGAAGCAGTCGTCGAGTTGTTGCCTGGATACGAAGCGTTGCGGCTTGAGTTACCTGCTTATTCTGGCACAGAATATCATAAGCGTATTTCCTTTATCGTCACCAATACAGGCACGGTGCTCGAAATTAACAGTTTGTTGTGGTAATAGACACTAGTTTCGGTAATACCTGGTATGATGATAAGCAAGGGATAGACAGGAAGGTTTTTGGAAGCGAGAAAGGTCGGTACAATACGAGGAAGAGAAACGCCACAGCAAAAGAGAGCGAGACTTTTGCGAGGCAATCACACCTCTCTATCCATTGAGAGGATCTCTCGCTCGAAGAGTCACAAACACGGTCCGCTCGCTCGCAGGAATCAATGTCCGTCATGCGCACGCATATGTGCCTCAATCATGTCGTGGGCACATACTTGGTCATGCTCGGAGAAATTTTCTGTTAATTGACTATTTTAGGCGCGAAACCATTCGTCCTTCCTGGTGGTGGCGGGCGGCGGGCGGACCTAACATTTCCGATTCAAATGACCTTTTGCCATTCGCAGCCTCAAGCTATTGATGTAGAGGACGATAATGGCAGGATATGTTGTGTTTTTTGGTGGATTGCAACCAACTCCAGTAGCAGCACTATTTCGTGAACGGTGATAGAGAGCAATCAATTTGGATTGTTGTCTGATGGATTGGGGCGGGGCCGACTACTAGCTAGAGAAAGTTGAAGCCAACACACCACGGGGAAAGGTCACCATGTTTAGCTGTATTACTGCTAGAAACTATGGTGGTGGGGAAAGGAACGAACGATTTACTCATATTCAGTTTATGTAAATTACAAGGAAATTTTGGCCATGCCAAGCATTATACAAGTATGAATCACAAAGCAGCGCTGGTAGCCCGGCAACACGTTATGCCTTGACGTCTGCAGCACCGACCATTTCATATCCATCGTGGATAGGATCCGCTCCAAGAGTTCCGACCAAGGATTCTACGTAGGCGTCGCTTCCGACATATTTTAGTTCCTCTCGAGCCTCGACAAGGCGAGCTTCGACATTCAGGCGCTTGGCCTCAATTTCATATCCTGGTCGTTGCAAAAAGTCTTCCAAGTACGCAACATTCTTCTTCCACAAGGCAACCTCGCGACTTTGCTTCTTGAGCAGGCGTTGACGGTACCAGTTGCTCTTGATCAAGGATTCGCGAGTGAACATGGCTCGGATCTCGGGATCGTCGATCTTTTTGCCGTTGTAGTGGCCGTAGGCCATGACATGAAGGACGGCACGAAGAGGTGGGCATGCATCCTCAATGATACCGTCCTCAAAATACATCAGCGCCGACTTTTGCATTGCTTGAGCAATGTTCTCAATACCATCGACAAAGATATCCATGCCTTGGATCTCAGGCTTCAGCATTTCTTCGGTAAAGACCCCAGAAGGATTGTCAAAGATGCGGCAGAAGAAGTCGTGAACAAACTTTTTGGTGATGCGATATCCCAAACGAGAGGCAGGAATCTCGCGGCCTTCATATTCAAAGTCCTTGATCGGCTCAAGGAATCCGTTCTCGATCAAATAAGCAGGATCGCGTTCTTTAGGAGTCATTCGGCACCACAATTCAGGGACAAGCAAAGAAATATCGTGATCGACCTTATAGTCCGGGCCGATGTATCCCGCTGCCGACGAAAAGCCACCGTATTGGGTCAAAATCATTGAAACCAACATGTTGTTCAAATCTGCAGTAGCTCCAATGGCGTTGAAAGGTCCCTTCGACAAGGCGCCTTCGGAACCAGCTCCGGTAGTGCTGGGACTCTTTCCAGTGACACAACAAATGAAGTCCATGAAGAGTTCAGGCAATTCCTGGTAATGGAGGGGATTGTACACGCAAAGCGGGCGAATCTTTGCTCCGTTGAGCTCATCGGGAGGGTTGTTTCGGCGTCCGCTCAACACTCCAGCGACTGGGAAAACACAGGCTTGGTCGACAGACAAGCGACGGTACAAGCGCGCGCCGAGCTCGGCCAAGTACTTGTCCTTGGGCTTGGTTTTGTCAGGACGAACCTGCAAGTAACGGGGATTCTTCGTGGGCTTTCCGTCCACTAGGCGGGGCTTGGCGCTGCAGACTGCCATTCCTTCGCCTTCGGTTGCTTCCATCATATGTTGCTTCATTGGCTCGGTAAAGAGGTCATAGAAGTAGAGCTCCTCCGTCAAGTTCTTCATTTCCTCGCCTCGCTTAATCGGCTGGAAGTTAGAGCTGTAAACAACGGACAGGAAAAGGCATAAGATGATGTGACGCCAACCCAAATAACCCAAATAAAACTTCCAAGGAACTTACCAAAACAATCCGGGTTCAGTGAAATCAATCTCCGTCTGCTTGTCGAATCCGGGGATGATCGCATCGTCGGGACGCTGGAAGAGACGCCATTCGCAGTTCTCCGAAATCTTGAGCGATGGGTATCGCGAGTAGTCAGCTGGAAGGCCAATGATTTGTTCACGAGGGACCACCACACTGGCGGTAATGTCATCCTCCATCTGGACCTTGGCAGCGGGGTGGAAATCTTGTCGCATCTTGTAGTTTCTCCAAGTTCCATTCTTTCGAGTTCCAACGCGCAAGTAAGAACCAACCAACTGGCGACCTGCAAACTTCAGTTCATGCCCCGGGGCTCCATTGGTAATGTCCACAGTGAAGTGGGATTTCCAATCGTCACCCATTGCGGTGCGGTAGTTGCTCTTGATGCAGAAGACAATGGCCAAAATGTGGTTCGGGATCGACTTGACAAAGTCATTGTGTTCGTCCGTATAAATTTCGTCCGGAGTCAAAAGCTTGATGATACTTCCCAAAGTCCTGTCCTTCGACAAGATGGGTCGGGACGGATCGCTGTGTCCTTCCCTGAACTCTGGCTTGAGACAGTTGCTATAGTCGCGATTGAATATCTTGGCAACTTCCGCCATGTCTGCTTCGTAGTCTCCAATGAACAGGGGACCATGGATGACAGCGTCCGTCAATGACTTGGAAATCTCACTCTTGCCACCACCACTGACCGTCGATGGCTTGTGGCAGAAGGTCGGTTCGGCCAAAGTTCCGATCAAACGCCACTTGGGAACCGTCGGGTGTCGGTTAACATTCACTTTGTATCCGGACGGGTGGACGTATGTGTGATTCGGCTTGAGGCGCAACGTCTGCACCGTGTTAGTCTTGCGGTTGGTAAAGGTTGCCGATTGGGTAAGAACGTCAATCATCATGTCTTCCGGCAAGATGTGGATATCCGGATAGCGCTTGTCGGTGGCATATCCTTCCGGATGCAAAACAACCGAATCTCCAAGAAGCTTGATAGCCTCCTCGAATTTATAGGTGTTGGTAGGAGCCTCCTTGGGCACAATCGTACGCATGTACCTTGGATTGGCAACGAACTTGTCTCCCAAGTTGGTTGACTTGAAGGCAAGGGCACCTCCAGCGTGCTGGAGATGTAAGAAGAAAAGAACAAATGAGTATTTGAATGTCGAATGGAAACAAGTGGAAAGGAAGCAATGCTGTCGAACGAATAGCTCACCTCTTCTTCCGCCAATCCTGTAATATTGGCGGTCAATCCAATTTGGGTCTTCACTTCCTTTTTGCAGTATCCGAAATAGTTATCGGCAAGAATGGTGACCATGATTCCACGCTCGTCGCGGCATGTGATTTTGAATGGCTTGCCACCATTGTAAAGCTCGTCAGGATCGGTCCAGCACATGCCAGTGGCCTTTTGGTTGTCGGTGGCATCGGCAATGTTTGGAAGACCCAAGTCTTTCTTCAGGCACTGACGAAGGTGGGGCGCCAAGATGACGCATCCAGTAGTACCAGTCCAGTGGGCCGTATCGAGTCCAGCGTCGTTTTCGGGGAGAGAGGGGTCTCCTCCGTTTCCAAAAATGGATTCGACGAAATCAAGGTTGGCAACGCATCCTCCTGGAACAAAGAATCGGACTTCCAGTCGCTTTTCGGCACTGACTCCGGGCACTTCGGGACAAGCCAGGGGACGCAAGTGCAGTGAAACCATAGTTTCTGCGGGCTTTTCCCAGTTGGCAGTGTATGGCAGTGTATTCAATTCCTGTGTAGGCTGGAGGGCAGCCTTCAAAAGCCTCTGGTAGGCAATCAAGGGCACTTTGATTTTGTCGGCGGGTACTGGCAGACCATAGTCAGCAACTAAAGGAGACACATGCGTGAAACAGAAGATGAAAGTGTGAGTTGAGGGGCACAAAAGACGAGCACGATCAATACCGATAACCGACAGCAGTAAACGTACCATGAAAGACTCCCTTGGTAGTGCGCTTGTCGTTAATGGGGTTATGCAACACTCCATTCTTTGCCAATCTGTAGGAATCGATTTCACTATTGTGGAACTCATTGGCGCCTTGGGGAAAGGAAAGTTCCCTCGCCAAGCCGTAACGATCAACAGCCAAGGTCTGCTGAGGCAGCTGGGGGATATCTTTGTCGCCGGTATCCTTGAAAACGTCGTTCAAATAAGCTTGAATGCGTTGATCAATAGGGGGACGGTAGTGCTCCAATAGACGGCTCTGTTCTCTGTAGACACGGAAGAGATCCGAAGCCACGTCCAAGATCTCGTCTTTGGCGTTGTCGGCACTTTCAAAGCCTTGGGCTGCCAATTTGACGGCGATGACGCGTTGCAACACTGTAGGATCGACAACAGTGGCTTGGCCGCCTTCTTCATTCAATCCAACGTACTGACCGAGGTCATGCTTTTTGGATGGGGCGACCACCATGTTCCTGAGTGTGGTTTGTAGATATTGTTTCTTTTGTGAAGAGGATTTAATTTGTGAGTCCAGAAAAGCTCGCTCCGACGACGACGACTCAAGAACTCATTTGTGTGGTCGGATGCCCTATTGGAAATGTGTTCGCATCCATCAAGATCTTCGTTTCTTCCTCCGGTTAACCCGCACTTTGGTGAAGGTTCTCGTTCCTCGTGGCCGCCCGGCGCGTGTGACGTAGAAACTGTACTACTATTTTGCTAGAAGATCTTTGCGGCGGGGTTCGCATTCGAGTTTCCAGAAATCTATTTATCATTGGAGCACGTGGTTCACCATGGCAACGAATGGCCGAGGAATGCCTTCTTCACAAGCAAGAAAGTACGGTAGAGGTGAAGGTTCTCCGCATCGGCAGCCGCTAAATGCGACTGGGATTTGGGCGAAAAAGCAACTTCCACAATCGCGAAGTATTATATTAATAGTGATTTCCTAACCTTATTCCAACCGCACGGATGTTTAGAGTGGCCGCAGGAAAGAGGAGAGCACTTCTTGTAGATCTCATCTTTCCTGTCTCACTCGTGTGGTTCGGTTTGTAACATAGCGGACAAGCGAAGCATGACTACCGATACTATCTACCGTACCCGCTATGGTGTTGTTGGGCGACCCGGCACCCGAAGTCATGTTTTGCGAAGGGGGCCCGATAGCCCTTCGTTCAGTCTTTGAGAGTCGGCCGTGCGATCGGACGCAGTGCAGACAAATGACTGGAAGATGACGCCATCAACGGTCATCCTCCCAAACGAGGAAGGCAAGATCGGGTCTCAAATGTGTTTCGCGCGATTTTTGTTGCGACCCCCAAATGACAAGCAACGGCTCTCGTTGGAGGGATATTCTTCGAAAATTACCTTAATTGTCGACCAATCGAATCGTTTTTCGGCAACCGTTCTCATCTTTCGCTGTCCTTGACAACCACAAGACTAACAAAGTCATTAGCTTTCGATTCCTGTTTTCCCTTTATCCTGGCTATCGATAATAATAATAATACATTAAGCATGGCCGCTGATACAACCGCTCCTGATGCTGGCGAGCCCAAGGCAACGCCCAGTCGCCCAGGCGTAGCCGGCAGGATTGACTACGACGAGTGGCACAAAAAGACAAAAAGCCTGTTGAACGAAACAGAGCAGGAAGAGGAGGCTGAAAAGGAGGCCAGTAAGGCCGCTTTGGGGTTGGATGGGAAGTATGCCCACTCTCAAGCCGACGCGGAAGAGCGCCAAAAGGCCAAGGATGTCAAAAAGGCGAAAAAGGCGCTGGAACGATTCCAAAAGCGGGAGACCGCTATCAAGGCGGGTCTCAAGGGATTGTTGGGTCCCGTTCCCGATGACGATAATGCTGGAAATATTCAAGAAGAAGAAAAACAGCAAGAACCCAAGATCGTTCGTGTTACTCGTGACATGATTGATGCTGGAAAGCGCGTCGTCAAAGTGGAAGACACGTCGGGTGCGTCGCAAGACGATACCATTGTTTTGACTTCGGATTTGTCGTTGCTGGAATCCAAAATGAAGGCCAACGCGATGCAACCCGTCAAAAGTTTTCCAGAAGATGCCGAGAATAAAGTGGAAGAATCACCAGAGGACGAGAAGGAACGAAGTGTCTTTGGTGCCATTAAAGTATTTTTCTCAAATGTCCACAACTGCACCATTTTGGTCAAATGCAAAATTATTTCAGGAACCGTCGAGCTTAGTCATTGCTCCAATATCGTGCTACGAATCGAAAAGGACGCGACTGTCGCCACAGTTCAAGCTGATTTGTGCCAAGACATTGTGATTGAATTTCGTGACGCACCGTCTGGAAAGAATATTGCCTTGCCCGGTCAAACCAAGACGTACTGGGGTGAAGACAAGGAAGATCGAATCTTTCACGCAGGCGTCAAGAATATGTTGGTCAAGGTTCTGCGGGACGACTATGTCGAATATGAACGTCGTTGCGACTACATAGCGGATGGCGCCAAATCCATTGGAAATGCAAAGGCAGAAGAGTTTCAATTTGTAACGTCGGTGCTGAACGAAGAGTTGGTCACGGAATCTGTGGTGAGAGAAGGATCGACAACGGGTGAAAACGCTCGTGCCATGACCAAGCGAGAATTGGAAGAGTCCAAGAAGAAACGCGAAAAGGCGGCCGCGATGGCAGTTAATATGGCGGAAGATATGATCAAGTTCAAGGAGACGGCCAAGGGTACGCCAAAAGTCATCAAAAAAGAAGATGTTGTTGAAACTGTTCCTGCAAAGGAAGAGGAAGAAGTGATCGAAGAAGTATATGGATCCATGAGCAAGGACGAGATCGATGCCATCGTCAAGGAATGTGAAAAGAACAAAGCCCGCGGAAATGAGGCGTTTGGTACAGGAGAATATGCGCAAGCAATCTTGCTATACAGTCTCGCGTTGGACAAGGCCGACGAGCTACCCGATGCTCAAAATGAAGACTACACGAAAACCAAACCCTTGTTCCCCCGTGACGTGACCTTGTCAAATCGAGCTGCGTGCTTTCTAAAAATGGGAAATCACGAGAGGGCCGAGGCCGACGCTGAATATGCAGCGCGTTTGAATCCCAACAATGTCAAGGCCCACTTTCGTCGTGGGCTAGCCTTGCACGCTATGAAAAAGTACGAAGAAGCCATTCCGATATTGGCTCAAGCACACAAGATGGAGCCCAAGAACAAGCAAATCAAAGAGGCCCTGCAATTTGCGGAAGTTCGTATGACGCAAGAAATGCGAAAGAGAATGGAAGGTTAGTTCGTTGGCAAAACATAAGAACCACTGACTTGCGCGCATAACCATGTCGAGCCAACTATGCACGAATAATCGACTTCTTTCCAACTCGGCTCTAGACTAGAGTAGCAGCTATCTCGTTCATACTAGTAGCTACAACAACTATTGCTAGAGACTAATACGAGCTCGTTTACACTTTGTTTGAACATCATGCTGCACAGTCGTCAACGGACTTGATATACTACACAGTATCAGCAGGTAGCCGCAGCCTTGGTCAGTCATCGAACTATGGGCAAGCACAAGAACATTATCGACAAGGAGTTTGTTCCACTCTAGTTGCACGTGGTAACACAGAGAAATCAGATAAAAACTTTTCTGTTGCGATTAACTTTTATGAATATGATTAGCTATGTTTGATCATCGAACCTATTGGCTTCACTGTCTACGAAACAGCCTACTGAGCCCCACCGCTAGCGACGTCAAAGCTATTCGATTTGGATGGGGTCGTAGGCCACAGCTGCTCTGCCGCCAGGCAATCTTGGCAGCAATTCTGACTGCTTATAGTACTTGCTTCTTATTACAACTATCGTATCGCTGGTTATGGACTACTTTGAGAGGGGAGTACGTACCATGATCCACCACCATAGCGGGTGCTCAAACATAGCTCGATGGACTTTACCATATACATTAGTACTCTACATACATACATATGTACACATTCGTTTGTGACCCACTTGTCACGCGTGGGTCGTCCTTCCCGCAGAGTTTTCCATCGTCTTCTCAATCGTTCGATTTCATGACTTCAGCATTCCCATTTGACGTTCTGAAGTAAGGGGTGGACCATTTGATTTCCTATCATCAATCACACAGAGTCCATCAACGCTCATTTCGTCCAACAAGGCTTCTCATTTCCCCACTTCTGTTGTGCACAACATCAAATCACCGACGAACGAAAACCTACTCCGCGATCTGGCAAAAAAGGAATCAGTGAGACTCGTGTTTGGGCAAACCAAAAGTGCATAAGAACCACTACGACAAATAACAAAAACAAATCAGAAAACAATCAGAATGAGTTTGCAGCTCGACAAAGAAAACAATGATGCAGAGACACTGCTTCGAAAGGAGCTGGCAAAGTTGGATGTTCAGCGCAAGTCTATGGAACACGAAGCAGATGCCATCTTTTTGGAGTTGACAACACCTCCGGCCGAAGGCGTCGAACCCATGGGAATCGACACGCCACTCGTAGATCGAGATGGATACCCCCGTGGTGATATTGATATATATCGTACTCGAACCTTGCGACGACGATTTCGTGAACTCAAGACGGATCACAAAGGAATTTCTCATAAAATTGAAGGCATGCTGGTCCAGTTGGCGGTGATGAAGGTACGTAGTAATAACAAAGCGGTATGTTGTCGACGATAATGAACGATACCGTGAAAATCTCACCGCACTATCTGCACATTGAATTAGAACGCAAACAAGGAAACAGAAATCCAGAAAGAAATATCGGCTCGAAAAGCACCGAAACCAAAGCCAAAGTACGACCCTGTTACGGGAAAGTGGGTAGTTATGAATTGGGACGGAACAGTTTCGGGCATTCCGGGTGGAGAATTGCGAAACTTTGCAGAATTAGATAGACAGGTCTCAGGTTTGACGGGGGATGACGATTTTAGCTCCTTGGGATCGTCTGTGGTGAATTCTACACGAAGTGCAACGACGGCCGAGCACGAACCGCGACCTCCGGCACAGGTAGGTCGAGAAACGAGTCATGGATTGGAACGGCCCTTTGCTCGAATAGACGCAGTCGCCAAAGACTCGCCTGCACAACAAGCTGGATTACGGGAAGAAGATTTGATTGTCACGTTTGGACACTTGAATGCCGATAATCACGATCATTTACGCGCCATCACGGAACTTGTACCGGAAGTGGCAGTGCAAAAGCAATCCATTGAAATTTGTTTGTTGCGACGTATCCCACCGTCAGAAACTAGCGCGATTGGAGAAGCAAAGGCCGAGGACGAGTGGAAGACAATTACACTCAAGCTTACCCCACAACCGTGGAGTGGACGAGGCATGATTGGATGTCATATAGTTCCGTACTCAAGATAAGGCACGAAATATAAGCACGTAGCAGCAGCATCGCATGGTGAGATATTGGACTTTTCAATCGTCTCGTACAAATATTATGACAGTTGCACTGGAGGACGAAGTGTTGGAGGCAGTCGCCATGATCTGTGCCTTCTCGCGGAAGGATATTCATCAATGGTGGAAAGGTCGTGCTGTGCTTCTTTTTCCCAATCATGATGAGTATAGAAATAGCACCTACATTGTGGTAGGAAGTTTGCGCTAACTATGATTTGAAGCAAAGCCCTCTGCTGCCACTACTACTAGTAGTAATAGGAGATTTGCTCCCATAGCTCGGCGTTGCACAGAGTGTGATGACGCAGCGAGCAGAACGAATGCACGTACCGTATTGCGTCGACCGTACGATCGGGTCGGATTGCGCGCCGCGCGCGCATAGAGCAGAAACAAACGCGTGCACGGATGGTCGCCATCGCTAAACTTGGGTTGATCGCCAAGCGTGCCGAACGGTCCGGCGCTGCCTCTCCTATGTATCCATAAGTTCCATCGAGATAAAATATTGCCCTTTTGCGAAAGAAAGTTCTCGGCCTCTAATTACTCAAAATGCAATTCCACTTTTGCGAGTCGATCCACATGCTCGCGAGCAATTTGTGGCGATTTGCTTTTGTTGTCGGGATGAGCATGACGGCGGGGCTTTTGTTTCTATTCCTCTGGTCTTGAATCGAATTTCAGACCTTTCTGGACTCCCATCACTCTCATCGTAAAGTCAAATTAATAGAGTAAATATGTGGGATTGCTCTGGCCCTCGGTCTGGCAACGGTGCCTTTTGTTCAAATGGGGGTCCGAGTGCTAGTGATGGATATGATGATGCCGAGCAAGAAGAACGCGACTATTCACCGAGGACTGGGGGCTTTTTCTACCGTCACGATTCAGGCGTCCGTGGACAGCCTCCCGTTGCAGTTGTGATTCCTCCAGTAAACGTTGACACAACTAGTCACTACACGTCGTCCAAGCCTAGAAAGGCGGCAATGGTGACTGATATTACAGTCGAGACAATCGAAAATGTGTCCAGCCACCTCAGCAACGATGAGGCCTTTGTATGTGGGTGCAAACGAGAGCTCTTGATCATGTGTATAACAGTTTTTGTCCTCGTCGCTGGAATTTTTTCGATTGGTATTGGCGTGGGCGTTGGTGTTCGAGGAAAGGAGATGCCTGCAGATTCGTCGAGCCAAGCAGGAAATGGATCAAACAATAACCCTTCCCAAAATTCAACTGATCTTACGGTGGGAGCATACTACTATCCCTGGTATGGAGCCAATTTTCATAACGGTGATGGGTACCTTCGGAGTCAGCTGGACCCCCCACAGTTCCCAACGCTTGGAGAGTATGATGATACACAACCTGAAACAATTTCGAAGCATTTGAAATGGAGCCGACAAGCCAATATTGGCCTCTGGATCACCAGTTGGTGGGGTCCAGATCGTCTAGAAGATTCCACCACAAAGGACGTTATTCTAAAGCACGAAGACCTGGGTAATATGAAAATTGCGTTGCACTACGAGACGACAGGCCGCGTTCGCGATGGAGATGTGGAAAATGTCAAATCGGATACTTCATACATGTGCGAGACCTATTTCGACCACGACAACTACTATAAGATCGATGGACGTCCAGTCATCTTCGTGTATGTGACACGGCAACTAGAAAGTGAAGGTTTGCTCGAGCAGGTTATCCTGACGATGCGCACTACCGCCAACAGGTGCGGGCAAAGCATTTTCATCGTAGGCGACCAAGTCTTTCAGCAACCCCCTCAACTCGCCGATGGGGAAGTCTACAAACCTTTCTTGTACTTTGATGCTGTCACGAATTATGATATGTACGGATCTCTGGGTAGCACGAGCTACTACGCTGGCACGACGGGAGTCGCAGAATACTACTCCGAGCAGAAAACTTGGAAAGATATGGCTGCGGTGGAAGGTTGTCGGTACGTGCCAACCGTAAGTCCGGGTTTCAATGACAGAGGAGTTCGCTTGGATGTAGACCATATGCCTCTTTCTCGAAGATTGACACCTGATAGCCCAGAAGGCAGCCTCTTCGCCATGAGCATCGAAGAGGCGAGGCGACTTGTTGATCCTCTAGCTAGCAATCTTTTGGTGGTCAACTCTTTCAATGAATGGTAAGGCAGGAATGAAGGAACGGAGTGATAACATATGTTGATTGAACCATTCTCCTACTAACAAACATAATCTTCCTGCGATTCCCCAGGCACGAGGATACCCAAATAGAGCCTGTCGTGGGGCCAATGACCGACTCTCCTGTGACCCTGACTGAAGGTGTTCAGTATTCAGGCTACGGAGAATTGTATCTCAACATCCTATGGGACGGCACTCAGCCAGAGGGTCAATCTCCGACCAACACTAGTGCTGCGACTACCCGTTCAGGTGGACTCCGTGGTGGCACACCCTAGATGGCCAATTCAAATTAGATGGAGCGCGTGCATTGACCGGATGTCCACTCCTTTATCCACTTGGAGATATAAGTCTTCTCGATTTCTCTCGCCTTTGTTACACACTCTGGATCCAACTTATTTGAGTACATCAGGTCTGTGTGGTGCCCACCGTACTCAATAATTAGGGCCAGAATATCATCGTCGGTGACATTCTGAACCATCAGCCCGCCGTATCCTGCGGTCGACGCCGTTGGGTTCTGTGCGTAAACGCCAGCAGCAGCCCATGGATCCAACAAACCGTTTGAAAAAATAATATTAGAGTGACCCCTCATCTTCGAACTTCCGTAGTATGCATCCAACCAGGTCGACCATGGATCATAGCCTTCTGTTGAATATCCGAAAATCCCATGGGGGTCGTCGCACGGCCCGAAAGTGACATTTTGCACAAGTTCGCTGTACGTATTGACACCTCGAGGTAGTGAGGGAGGCCAGAAGAAGTCATGACCAAGTCCGCTTGCTTCGGTAATTACTAAATTCATTTCATCATTGCAACACACGGGCTCCCAGCTGCCGACGTCTTTGATCTTTCTTTGGCACATGGATGCCTTGTCCTTCTCGTTTGGACGAGAATTACGTAGTTTTCGGGAGATCGAGGTCGTTGCCTCCAACTTCTCCACAGTATCTATCCTTGCGCCTTTGTTTGGCGCAGCGTCGCTGACATTGTAGCATGGTACATCGTTGGTAATATTGTGCCAAACACTGATTGCCTTTCGTACCGACGAAAGGAGCCCGACCACATCAGACGAGTCTGCCAAGGATACATCCGGAGGTGCACTTGTCAAAGCAACGTCCCCCCAATCCACACCCAAAACCAGCTGACTATCTCCATATGTGACATTGTAACGCACTTGCTGCATGTCGCCATCAAAGACAATGCTCCAATCATTATGCAAACCCGACTTCCAACACGCAGCTTGCATAGGCCAGGCCGGTAGATTAACCTTTTTGTGTAACAGCGCAAACGGAATATAGCTCGATGGATACGGGAAACTTCCTTCCGCCAAATCAAACCACAACGATTTCGCAAAGTTCATCTAGCAAAATGACGGGGAGACAGATGTCAGCTTACGAGGATCGTCGGCACCCAAGAAGCAAAGTAGCCATTCCCGCCTACTCGGGAGCACGTACCAATGGTTCCGGATCATTACTTGTATATGGCTCACATAATCCAAACATGTCTTGAAGAAAGACGCTATTACTGCCCGATTTGCCGTCTCCGACCGTCGACTTCGTAGCATCTTCATTTCCCTGTACTAGCCACGTAATCAGCGGCCAAGTTGCCAGCAGATTGGTCCAGCAATGATTTTCCTTCTCTGTAGACAGTGTGGGCGGATACATGAGTCGTAATCCATGCGTCAACACTCGTGCAGATCCATCCAAGTTGCGATTGGCCATTTGGGGAAAGCCTCCAATAGGTGCCGATGCTGCAATCGCACCCGCCACCAAGTGAGGATATTTCATGCGCATCCAAGCACTCAACATGCCACCATACGATCCCCCGAATGCAATGACAGGGGCCATTGGCACTTCATTATCGACTGTGTGTGGATTGAGGTGGAGTTGCAAGATATCCGCATAGTCGGCCAAGGCCTGAATGGTCGAGCCATACGACATGCAATCCTTTGTCAAATTTGCAGGCGGGAGGGATTGTCCTTCGTAACGATGTTCGACAAAGACGACCCGAGCATTTAGCTGCGGTGCAAGCTCCCACATGAGGCCAGTGTGGTTGATATACTGTTCGAGTGGACTTTCATTGCCCGTGTAGAAAAAAATGGGCGCCGGCGCTTTGTCGTTGTCGTCGTCTTTAGAAACGAATCCATCATAAACGCAATATCGTTGTTGAAAGCTGGGCGATTTTCCGCGGGGCACAAAGTGATTCAAGGGTTGAGTAAAGAAATCGCACGTCATGTTGGCAATAGACATGCGGGGAGGACCATCGTCGTCCTCGTAGGCGGGGACAAAGCGAGTTGCTAGTCTTGGAATCGACCGCGAATATCGTCGACTTCCATCATTGCTGGCAAACGATCCAACGAATTGGAGGACGAGGAGCAAGGCTGCTGCTATCGGTGACATGAAGCGCAACATGTCTGAAAGTTGTAGAATGTCGCGATTAGAACCTTCTCTGTGATGTTGCCATTATGAACATGGCAAAGATGTCATGGGTCAAGGGATGAGAATGAACTTACCTCGAGCTTTGATCGTCATCATCCATCAAAAGATCTCGCCAACGATTTCGCGGATCATCGTAGATTGGATACGACTAATTTGATCAAAGAAAAAGCGCGCGCAATGACTGTGACTGACTGTCATTCTGTCGTGTTCCGAATGCGACCGTCGACTCCGACTGTCGTCTGGCCATTGTTCTTGGCGGGAAGTATTGTTGGACTGACTCCCACGACCGCTGTTATTGGCTCGTCGTCCAACAATGCTGTCTGTTGGTACATGGTCCATCGGTTCACATGCACGACAACGTTCGCCAACTCCGCTTCCCGCCCAGCCGATTACTATGGGTCTGACGTAATAACCACCAAATTTTTGGGACGAATGAGGAATTTTCCAAGATCGGTCGGCGCCAAACGAATGATCTTCTACTTTTCGCTGTTATTTCATCGGACGGCCACAAACCAATTGTCCCTCACAGGTTCGGTATTATCTCCTCAGTCTTTATTACACAGAGAAGATATCTCGAGCATACAACAAAATGGAAAATAGCATATACATTGTCGATGAGTGGGTGGAAAACACCATAGAAGATGAGTCGGTGGACAAAGTAATGGACGACGAGTACGAAAACGTAGCGGAGAGAAAGCCAAAGCGCCAACGATCCAAAGTGCTTGTCTCGGCGATCGCCATATTCCTTGTTGTGGTGGCAGTGGTGGCGAGCCTTGCAGCCACATTACCAAAGTCGAGATCGGAAGTGAAGCTATTGGAAAATTCTCATTCCGGACAAACGACTAGTGCCACGACGCCTCCAGTTGCTGAGCCAGAGATCATAGCGTCAGAAACCTTTGTACCCGCTGCACTCGCTGAGGCCTCGGCGAAGTCACTTTCCACGAGTACTCTTTCGGCACCAATGAAAATGATTCTTACCCCATACTTGCAGGACGGTCTCCTCAATGATACCGATTTAAGTATTTGGCAAGAAGTGACTGCACAGTTCTTGGAGGCGCAGATGAACTGCTCCTACCTTCAGATCATTCCACTTGGGATGGCGCAATTGGCAGGCTCCTACGGAAATCGTTGGGAACAAAGAGAGGTGACGGATGGATCACTACTAATCGAATTCCAAGTAGAAGATATAGACGATGGTTGCTGGGTGACTTACGTCGGAGAGATGGCAGAGGCGTTGGCCAACAACACCGCGGATCTGCTAGATCTTGCGATGGCCAACTGGACGGTGGGAGAGAACTCGACCATGAGCGAGTACTGGACGTTCGACAAGGTCGTCGAGCGAATCACCGAGGCTTGGGCCACTGAAATGGACACAATGGTGTACATTGCGTTGCTGCAAGTCGAGAGTGAGGCCTTTATGGATGTCGAGGACACTGTTGTTTTCAACAGTCTAGCTCTAGACCTCGAGGAGGCTGAGGAGTCACCTGGGTTCACCACCAGCTCGCCCACTCTGATGCCATCTATGGCGCCCAGCAGCCCGTCCACTCCGGCGCCAACTATCGCGGCCACCGTCCTTTCGGTGCCACCGACGGCGGCGTCCTCCACCAAGGCAGGCAGCGTCGCCCCAACGGGGTCTGCCCCCGCTTTTACGGTCTCCGGATCGTTTGAGCTGCTCCAGGAGTTTCCTCACGATCCTTCAGCCTATACGCAAGGGCTCGAGCTTGTCCCTGGCAACCCACAGCAGTACGTCGAGTCCACAGGTTTGTATGGACAAAGTACATTGCGCCGGGTGGATCTAGCAAGTGGTTTTGTCTTGCAACAAGTAGATCTAGCCAGCAGCTATTTCGGGGAAGGTGTGACCCACTATCTTGATAAGGATGGCAACGACCTGTTGATTCAACTGACCTGGAAAGAGGGTGCGGCTTTTATATACAACGCAACTGATTTGACCCTTTTGAAAGAAACCTTCATTAACTCAACTACCACTGGTGAAGCCTGGGGCATTTGCTATGTGGCTTCAAAAGGAATCTTTTACGTGACGGATGGCAGTGAGTATTTGCACACATGGAATGCCTCGACCCTCGAATTAATCGAAAAAGTGCCAGTGACTTGGCAAACAGCTACAATGGAGGCTGCCCAAACTCGAAACTTTCTCAATGAACTGGAATATGACGTGCATTCCGGAACCGTGCTCGCGAATGTGTGGCAAAAAAACGACATTGTCCGCATAAACCCTGAGACTGGTTTCATTACCCATAGGTATGACTTGACTGAGTTGGACGAGGCCCAGACAACGGATGCCGATGTTTTGAACGGTATTGCCATAACCAGCATACCCAATGAAATCTGGGTCACTGGAAAGCTCTGGTCGAGCATGTACATGATCAGTCTCAGCGACTAAGTGCGGCATCAAGGACCTTCCTTTGACGCGTTCGCGCAAGCTTCATACTGATCAACGGTTTGGGGAAAGTGCCATTTCAGCATGGACGACGGCGCCGTTGAACGAAGCCCCGGGGAATAAAAATACCGCCCTTCTCCACCATTCAGATATTTCATAACATCAGTGCAGTTAGGGCACTTTATGTGGCGGCGTTGCTCCAACACCAAGGCGACCCGAGCATCCTCTGCAATTAACGTCAAAATGTGATAGACATACATGTTGTTTACAAGTCGATCGCCACCAGTGTGTCTCGAAGCGTAGTCTTTCACGACAGCTTGGATCGTTTCATCTAAATCAACGAACCCATAGCCCAAGCCCTGCTCAACCAACTGTCGAATCGCTTCCCTGTAGCACAGGTCTCGTTCGTCGCTAGCTAGCAAAAGGACGACTTTCCCAAACCGTGACGCAATCTCGGATCGACGCGGTTCTTCGTTGGGGAAAGTGCAGCACAAATAGTCATGAATCCGAGGCAGAGAAGTATCGCATGCATCTACACTATCCCCACGCCGAATGTGGAACAGGCCGAGGCTATCCGCGGATGGATGCTGCAATCGGATTCGCTCAAAGACTAGATCCACAATCTCCATTGCCAACGGTGACGGAACCCGCCAGCTGTACCGACACCCGTCTCGGCCTCCCGGCACCCCACCACCCAGTTGAGGAATGCTACGACGCCGCTCCGTATCTTTCTCTAGGAACCACCTAGAAAGATCGTCTCTCCAAACATATGGCGTTGTATAGACCTCCCAAATAAAGCCCGTCTTGGCGCTCGGCTTCAAACGACTCCCCTGCTGTTCTTCCACAAAACTTTCTAATTCCGCCACTTGAGAAACTATTTTCTTAGATTTTCGCGTAGATATTCTCCACCATGTATCGTTGGACAAATCACTCGGAGGTCGAAAGGCTGATACCTGATCAAGATTGAACGCTTGTTCCCACGGCGCGCCTTTCGGAAAGTTTGTTTGGAACTGCCGGAGTGCAGTTGTGTTGTCCTCTAGAAACAAAAATGAAAAGAAATCTCTCCACATTAACGCCATTGGTATGGCTTGATTGTTGTTGTGTTTCACTGAGAGCTGCGAACCAGTCGGGGGAAGTATCCCAGAGATCGTAGGGAATGGCACGGGGTTCATTAGAAGGCATAGAACGCCTGTGGCCGGGGATTGACACATGGATACTCACCATTGTTCCAGGAGGCGGAGCATAGACCGTAGCACAAAGATACCCAGCAAGACTGGTCATGTCTCGAAATATACTTTCTCGATCGCTGCCGTGGAAGAAAGGAGCAGTCGATCAGTTCCCGAGAGATCCACATACCAGAAAATCCATCCAAGAAACTCAAGACATACCTCAACCCATTTAACCCATAATGATCCAACACAATCTTGTTTCTCCGAAAAGGACATGGCCGGCGACAAGAAATAGATGATCCATTTTCTCCTAGTGACGTAGTGAATAGATTTGATAGCATCGGCGACTCCAGGATAAAGATTCTACTGCATCCAGTCAAAACAAGAAAGCCAAGCACAAAGCCGACTTGTCCAAACCGATTCTGCAGGTTGCGAGCCATTCGATTCATATTTCTTTCTTGATACGAGGTGACGCAAAGCCAGAATCCAGGAGGTCACAAGGCTTGCAGAATCATCCTGGTCGGAGCACGGGTGATGTTACACTTATGAAACTGGGCGCCGACTTTCACTTTCCAGAATCCACCAGGGAGATTCAGATTCACGAATATGGAAACGAAAATCTGATCTACAAGTTGTTGAAAGTATGGGAAGCAACAGTTTCAGCGGCGTCCTTTTTGTGAATTTAACAGAACCATCATGACATCATCGTGACGAGAAAACCTAAACCACATAGACGAGATGTGGTTGTTGTTTGTGCGTCGGCGGTGCGTCTCTGTATTTTTGGCGAAAACCGCGAATGATGACTCAATTGACCACATCCATCTCAAAATTCGGTGACGGTCAGCGCCGCTCACATAGATCAATTTTGGTCTTTTTCACTCATCACCTGACCATGAAGAGGACCAGCTGCTGCTGCACACTAAACTATGGCATACACTAAAAGGAGTAGGATTCAATGGTTGTGGTGATCGGAGCTGGGATTGCAGGAGTCTCTACAGCCTATTATCTGACATCATTGGCAACCAGCAGCAAGGATCGATTGCCCATCACGCTGGTCGATGCGGTTGGTCCAGCCGCTTGCTCGTCCGGCAAGGCAGGAGCCTTTTTGACATCCACATGGCAACTTCCCAAGGGTGATAGGGGAGGAGGAAGTAATAAACGAGAATCCCTCTTTCGGGAGTCATTTGCATTGCATCAAGAGTTGGCGAAGGAGCTTGCATTGGAATCATACTTCCCCGTTTCGGCGTTTCGAGTGAGCGACAGGGACGGATCAAAGGTCGAGCTCAATGGCGAACATAGCACTTTCAAGCCACTACAAGGCCCGGCAGCCATGATAGATCCTGCCGAATTGACCACCAAACTTTTCGACAAGACGCTCCAGGATGGCAACGCCACGTTGCAGAAGGGCTTTGTTCTGGACTTGGAATTGACAAGCAATGAAAATGGCAAAGACCCTCGTGTGACATCGATTATCCTTGAGAATGGCGTCAACATTGCACTCGGAGACAGGGAACCGATTGTTATCGCGATGGGACCTTGGTCCAGTAGGATCGAAGATTGGTTAGATACTCCACTTCCAATTGATGGCGTGTCTTCAACATCCTTACTTTGGAATGACATTGGAGAAGACTTTGCTTTTGACAAGACGTTCTTTTGCGACGAGGACGAGAATGGATGTCATTTGGAAATATTCCCGCGCATCACTACAGTCGGCAAAAATCCCAACCATTCACTGTACGTGTCTGGATGCGGCGAGTCGGACGTGTGGAGTCCAGCCGTTTTCCGATCCTTGGAGGCTCCCGATCCACGGGCAAAGTGTCTACCCAATCAATCACGGGCAACCGCAGCACAAAAGTCACTAAAATTCATTACAAGCTCCAGGAATTCTCCTATTCACCATGCCATTGCAAGTCGTTCACCTGATGTGACTCAGGCTTGCATACGGCCCACTACTCCCGACGGAATGCCCGTCGTTGGAAAACTCTTGGGATTTCAAAATGTGTACGTCTGCAGTGGCGGTGGACCGTGGGGAATCACATGGGGCCCCTTGCTTGGATTATGCTTGGCAAGGCAAATTTTAAGCGACTATCAGAATCAAGATAACAACAATGACGACTGGGATGAAGATTTGGATCGACCGATACGAGTTGGTCCACTAAAGCCGTCGAGATTCGATACGCTACTATATCGTTCCCTCCAACAACAAAGAGGAGATCCAAATGCATGCAAGACAAAACAGAAGAAGAAATGAAGCTAAAACTGAGATTTATAGTACAAAGCGATGGACTAATCGGAGGACGTCCACACGTCATCGTCATCTCCAAAATCAAAGTCCTCATCAAAATCTTCGTCTAGCAAATCCCAATCATCCGATTGCGAAAAACCAACCAACTCATCAACATCGACGTCCAAGAATCCTCCCTGGGTAAAGGGTCGCCATGGAGTACCTTCCTCGTCGTTGTCATCTTCAAATTCGCCATTGCGCTTGGCCTCCATGCGAGCGTCTCTCTCCAATAGTTCCTGAGGAATGTAGGGATTGGTCAAACCAGGGTTAAATTCAAAGTCAAATGCTCCAACCATGACCAAGTCACCGTCGACAGCACCCCGTGATTCCAGCTCCTTGGCAATTCCTAGCGCGTCGAGTTGGCGACCAAATCGACTGACTGCTTCCGGATATTCCCAATGAGTCATCTTGGCAATGTTCTCAATGTACTCTCCAGTAATGCGCCACTGTCCAGGATAAGACGGGTCACTTATTATTTCATAGTCATCACTGTCAAAGTCCAGACCAGCTTTGGCCAAATTGATTTCAGGAATTGGAGGAAGTTCGGACTCGGGCTGGGCTTCGACAAATTTCTTTAGCCTTCCCATGAGTTCCTTTACATTTGCGGTGGTAGCCGCTGAGATGGAAAGTACTCGTGAATGACCAGCTGCTTCTCGCAACTTCTCCAACAGCTCTTCTTCTTGTTCTTGTACCTCGGGAACATCCAGCTTGTTCAACACTACGACTTGGGGTTTCTCCGCCAAGAATGGATCGTATTCCTTGAGTTCCTTGTTGATCGTTTGGAAATCTCCGATAGGATCTTCTGATGTGCCGTCCACCACATGCAAGAGCACCTTGCATCTTTGAACATGTCTCAAAAAGGCGGGACCCAATCCAGCTCCCTTGGCTGCTCCTTCAATGAGACCAGGAATGTCGCAGAGAATCAAGCCCGCACCTTCGTCACCCAAATCGCATACTCCAAGATTTGGCACAATGGTAGTAAATGGATAATTAGCAATCTTGGGCCGAGCGGCCGAGGCAGCAGCAAGTAGCGTCGACTTGCCCGCGTTTGGCTTGCCAAGAAATCCAACGTCCGCCACCAAACGCAATTCTACAGACAACCATCGCTTGGCGCCGGGTTCTCCGCGTTCGGCCAGTTTGGGAGCCGTGTTGCGTTCTGTCATAAACTGCTTGTTGCCACGCCCCCCACGCCCACCTCGAGCTACCAATAATCGTTCACCCTCCTTTCGCAATTCTCCCGCCAGCTTTTGCGTTCTTAATTCTCGAACGACCGTTCCGGGAGGGACAGGAATTTCAATCGAGTTCCCCTTTTGTCCATCCTTGCCCTTTCCTAATCCATTTCTTCCCTTGTGTGCCCGCACATGCACGCGATTTCGGAGCGGTGCCAAGGTATTCAAACCCGGATCACATACTAGATAAACGGAACCACCTCGTCCCCCCGTCCCCCCGTTGGGGCCACCCATGGCTTCTCCCTTTTCGCGACGAAAGGCGACACAACCATTGCCCCCATCACCACCACTGACGTGAATACGAGCCGTATCAAAGAATTTCCATTCTTGATCGTCCTTGGCAGCTAGTGATTTCTCGCGTTGTTCTTGTTGTCGTTTCTGTAGTAATTCTTTCTTGGCTTGCATGGCTGCTTCGCGGTCGGCATCAAAGACTTCCAAGTCAGCAGTGGTCGTATCTGCAGGACTACTCGTCCCCACAAAAAGTGGCGTAGAAGGGTATAGTCGATAATACTGAGAGAACTTTGTCATTGTCGTAAATGCTTGACATGACGATATCAGTAGACAACTGACGGAAAGAATTCCCGACAGAAAACCCAGGGCAGAATTAGAACGAGAATTCGTCCGTAACAATCTCATTTTCTATCTTTCACTTGATAAGAACAATAACCGGTATCGACAATTCAAATACAAACAGACAAACCGCCGATACGACGAAGACTATGGATGAAATGAAAAGGGATCATACAATCGTTCGCTGAACGAAGAGATTTTTGAATGCAGACACATCACATCATCGCGTCGTATTACCGTTCTTCGTCAGTTTCGTTTGGTTGGCTGCGCCGCGAGATCTCATCGGCATGATGCGCTGAAGACGAATCGACCGTCCGCCGCCCGCCCGCTGTCTGACGAAAGTATTCCACGTGTAAGATCTGATGTCATTCCTTCATCAGTCTGCCATGCGCTCGCCGACCGCCCGTCAATTGTCCGCCTACTATGCCGTAGATCGAATAATCCGGGCTGTCGTCGACGAGATCTTTTGTGGGCATCGACCTTTCATTCCACCTCTATTGGATTTCATGTACGCTATCCGTTGTCCATCTCAAACGCCAGGAAAGTGACGATTGGTGATCAAGCATATCTACAGAGGGCTGTTTGTTGCAGAAGGGATTCAGAGCGTTGGGCGAGGTTTCGGTTGGGGAAGCGAGGAGGCGAGGCCGCCTGCTGCGTAGTAGGGACCAGAGCTTGCCTTGACTACGCCAATGAGACTGTCACCGATGTTATCATTGGCAATTTAGATTGTATAGGCTTTGAAGCATGTTTCAATGGTCCATGATGATCATCGTCTCATGATCCAATACGTAGTTGCGGTCTCCTCTCGCTGTGACTCACACATCTGCCAATCACGAGAAAAGCAGGAAGATCGACTGAGTCGAGTCCCGAACTGATACTATCGGTGGTTTTGGTAGTAGCTCGTTCCGGTAGTAGGTTCAAAGCGCAGCATGCCAGCTAGGAAAGCCAAGGGCAGGCAAATAGTGGATACGTTGCTCTAATATTGTTATTCTGTGGTGTCATATATGGATCTATAAGACGGATGTCGTTGTGAGGGTTACCGAGATTGGCAGTGCGGAGTGGCATCATCTTTGTGTGTGGGGAGGTGACGCTGCTGCTCCGATATCCGGCGGCAGCACTTCCTTCCTTGCCGGAACAGCAAACGTCAGGGCTCCTTCTCTCAAGTCAATCGACCTAAGCCGATCGACCGTACAACTCCGATTTGACCTTTTGTTTGAGGCCGAAAATCTCGGCTTCAATAAGATCGCGGCTGACGACGACGTTCTTGCTTAGCTGTGAGCCAATGTCTCCCATGCGGGTTCGAACTTGCTCTTCCAACTGAGCATCCGGAACTCGAACGGCGTGGTTAGTCTTGCACTCGTCCATCAACTGACGAATCTCCCTGACATTGTCCTGCACGGAGGTCCAATGAAGATTTTGCAAGGTGGATTCCAAGTCTTGAACCTTGGCCAAAGTTTGCACGCTCAGAGAGCGACGAGCAAGAGCAGGGGCCGAGCGGCGGGCAAGAGTGGTGGAAAGAGAAAGAATCATCATGGTAAAGTTTTGAAGAGTGTTGGATCAAAGAGAACGTTTCACGTTGGTTGGCTTTTGGAAATTATGAGATCGAAAGAAAACGAAAAACTGGAAACATCCTCTGCTGACTTGACACCCATGGAGTTCCTTGGTTGTCAACAACAATGATACTCCGCCATAGTTGTGTATTTGCATCGACTACTAGTATGTATGATTCCTCCAACGGATTCCCATGCTGGTTGTCGCCGAATCTTGGTAGGAATACGATAGTGTTCGCAAGTGTCAGCTACTAGGACAAGCCTAGCAGCGTGCCATTTGCGAATGGAGTTGATTCGAAAGTTGTTGGCCTGTAATTTCGAAAGGATGATTGCTCCAGGCCCTTGCAAGATTAATTAGAGTTGTCGAACCGAGACAAAGATGCACGCTTACGTAATCCCAGGAAGGAAACTCGAGACCACCAAGACAAAGCAAGTGCAAACCATGACTATCGCAATTGCAATGGCGTTGCATTTCCTTGGAACTCTATACGGATGATTATCTTGTTGAAAGCATTCTTTCTCGTCTTTCTTCTCGTGGTTCGCGTTCCTATTCCTTGACCCGCCAATTTCCATATTAAAACCATCAAAGAAGCGCCAGGAGCCTCATTCGTTGTCCTAATTTCTTTGGGCGTGTTGTACCTAGTTGCTCGCCGTGGCTGCTATCGATGATTGGTCAAGTTGTATGTGAAACCGCGATTCCATTGTGTGGAAATGCACACGCCAATATGAAAGTTCAGAAGTCCATCTTAGTTAACGACTTTCGCCGGCGAGGAGAGCCCCATCTCACAAAATGAAATTACAAAACCATGGCCGTAGTTCAACCATTCTCATAATCATGGTAACGATCTTGCGTTATTGACACTCAAAGGTAACTACCGATTGTAGGTGTGTGGAGGGCGTGCTTGCAAATGCACACACGACAAAAGTGTTGTCTTGGTGGAATGCTGTCGTGTGGAATCTTGCTTGCAAGGAGAAAAAGTCATCGCACAAAAAGCTTTCGATCATCACGGGAATGCCCAGATTAGACGTAACCGGGATTGAGCGACCGTGACGGACGAAGACGGACGGACGGACAGATCATTATTAGACTCATACGATCAACAAATCAGCGCGCCGATATTGCGGCATTCATCGTCGCCGTCGATGTTGTACCATGCTCTACGTATATCTGGCGCGCGGGCCCCTTTGCCGCCAAGAAGCCCCTCTCCCTCCATGCTGCTTCTCACCATGGACATTGCAGCATCTCCCTTCCATTCAGACTTTGCAGTACCCTCAACCTACCCTCACCATGGTCGCTACCACCAAGCCCTTGCAACGCGAACAGCAGTTGCTCTTGCAACGAGTCATGGCCAGCCACTGCATGAGCAACAAGGAGGCCGAGCGGGTCTTTACCGAGCTCCAAGTCCCGAACAATTCCCTGGACGAGGCCTTTGAGACCATCAATCGTCAACTCACCAAAGGTTTCGGCTTGGAGATTGCCACGGTTGTATTTGATAGCACAAAGTACCACTCTGTCATTAACCTCCGCAATGATGAAGTCTCCGGCAATGCCTTTGAAGCTCATTACAATGCGCACGAACGAGCATTGGTGCGTCTCATTCTCGAAAAGTTTGTCCAAGCGGAATCAGAAGAAGGGCCTGCGACGCTTCCCAAGAAGGATCTGATCAATCTTCGGAATGATCTTCAAGAACCGTTCAAGCTTTCGGTGAATCAAGCCGAATATGTGGTGGAAATGCTGCTGGACGAAAAGTTTCTACGCATTTCGGACAGAGCGACGTCATCGTCGCAACGACGAGAATCTATGCAAGTGCAGTTAGAGCTGGCTCCCCGTTCTTATTTAGAGCTTTCGACGCATTTGTCGGAACTAGGAGTCCCGAAAGAGTCTATGCCTCAATTCTTGTTCCACCGAAGTTGACCGAGCTGTGCTTGATTCTGTTGCCGAAGATTGGGCTATTTCAATCCATCAAGAATAGAACACACCAAATTTAGTATTATTGTGTAGACCGAAAAACTATGCCAAAATTCGATTGTTAGGTCGCCATCTCACGAAGACCTTTCAATAGAGTACTCGGCGACGACTTAATGCTCATAATCTTGGAGGAAACCTTCCAAAATCGTGGGAATCCCTTGTTGCATTCACCGTGCTCTATGCTGCTTCGCTCTAGAGGGTTTTGCTAAAGTAAAAACCGCGAATAGTTTGCTGGTAGCCAGGTAGTAATATGACGCTCTAGCTGTATTGTAGACTAGGATCTGTTTAGGCTACTATACTTCTTGAAGCCTCAAACAAGGATTGCTTCGTCCCTCAAGCTGATCAATGGAAAGCCTTCTTGCTTTCAACAATTCTTCGCCTTCCATGCCCAGCTACAGTAGAAGTAGACTAGCTCCCGTCATAGGGAGAGATTACTATTTTGAGGCGACGTGCGGTGATCATCTACTAGACGTTCGAATGGGGGTCGGATTATTCGTTTGAGTCAAATTGGAAACGTTGGACAGAGGACGGACGGAACGTTCGAAAGGATACCCCGTCGTCTTGCCATCACCAGGTAGTTTTGCCGCTGACATCTGCATCCGAAAAGGTCGCAAACTCGCAACGTCATTCGTTTTTACCGGTGTGTGGTTGGAGGGAAGAGGGAGGCTTTCACCATGTCCGTGTTTTGTTCTGCAAGAAAGAATTTCTTGACGAAAGAAGTTCATTTTCGCCGACATTGCCTCGCATCGAAATCAAATAGTATCTATCAGGACATCACCAACCTTGCTACTATAGTCTATCGAAAATGAAGGTTTCTGCGTTTGTTCTCGCACTTCCTGCCGCACAAGCGTTCCAGGTTGCTCGCCCCCTGACGGCAAGCGTTGGACCGCTATTTTCGTCGCCGGAAGGTTACAGTGTGCCGCTCGATTACGCAAATGGCGGAATTCCCAATATTGCTCCTGATATTGCTCCTATGGACTTGGTTCACCAGGAACCAGCCGATGAAATCCGGAAGGTTGGAATTGCTCCCGGAAACGAGCAAGTTAGAATTTCTGGGGAATTGTTGGGAATGGATACAGGCTACCAACCCAACACCGAGGTTGCGCTAGCCACTGCCGCCGCATCACCCGCCACGAAGAAAATTCCCAAGATCAAGTGCTACCAAACCAGCAAGAAGATTATTCGCTACGATTTCCAGGGACCCTTGCCCATGATGGTCACTATTGACGACCTCATGAAGCCCAAAACCTTCATTACCTCCAACCCAGTCTCCCAACCCAAAACTGAGGTTGCGCTAGCTACTGTCGCCGCATCAAGTGAAACCGCCACGAAGAAAGTTCCCAAGATAAAGTGCTACCAAACCAGCAAGAAGATTGTTCGCTACGACTTCAAGGGACCCTTTCCCATGATGATCACGATTGATGAGCTAATGAAGCCCGACACCTTCATTACCTCCAACCCCAAGAAATAAGCCTAGTCATTGTTATGTGGACTTCGCGTTCGGAGGGGACTGTCATCAATTTGAGCTTGGCTGCCGATGTTTTGTCTCCCATTGGACTGCGGCTAGAATCTGTTCTTGCCGCTGCTGAGAAATATCTTGTCACGTACATCCTCTAATTTAATTTGGCATAGCACACCAGTATATCATTGCTCATCGGCTTGAGCTAGCATCTGCGTCTAACGAGTGGAGATACAACGCTTCAATGCCGATCACAGAATTCCTGGACTGCAAGATAGAAACGCTTCGACGCACTCTAGGATTTCGTTGCATTCGATGTAGTCGACTCATTTCCCCTTCTTCTTCGTTCGAATTCTTTTATCCCGGTCCCCCAAAATTCGTCATATGGCCATGCGATCCTCGAAAAGAGCCAAAAGAGACATCACAAAAATGACCATGGGCGGAAAAGGCCACATAAACAGCAAAAGGCACGTCGTGATCATCGCCACTCTACAATAATCAATCCACTGACCTTCCTTCACTACGAGCACAGCCTTAAATCTTCCGCTTTTTGGTCCCCTGGATGCTTTGCACTCGTTCCTCGTTCGACACTGACAAAATGGGTCAATCGGCATCGAGCCCACTGTCGAATGCGAGCTTTGAAGGCAAAGACCTCTTTGACTTGTCCGATGGAGAACTACGGGTATTAATGAAAATGCGGCCTTGGACGAGAGACGAAGTGTTAGTGGTCGCCAAGTCATTGGTGCAGTTCGAGAATCCAGTCGTTGGATTTTATTCGATAGAAGATGACTCTCCCGAAACAGACATGGCGATCCGACTAAACGGCCTGTCCCAGGAATTGGGAAAGCTACGATTTTCCCTGGTTCCATCCCGCGTCAAAGAGCCGGTGTTTTGGGAAAGTGCCTTTACGATTCTCAAGGAAAGGCTGGTAGAGCACAATGCGCGGTTCAAACTGACCGAATTGGAAAAGTTCGACCAGGAGGGTGCAGCCACATCAGCGACTAGCAATGGATATCATCATGATCGTCAACCATCATCTCCCGCGAAAACCTCTAGTTCCTTTCCTGACGATGAAGTCGATTCATCCATAGACCCAAAGTCGATAGAAGGCCAACTCGCCGCTAAAGACATGCAGATTGCCGCCCTTCAACGCCAAGTCCAAGAACTTCAGGCGGCGCTCGAATCCATGCCCAAGCCTGTTGGACACAAGGGAAAGTGGCTTGTGAGCCAGGATTCACAAGATTTTATATCGTATCCCGAAGAAGTCAAGGAAAACATGCGACGAGAAAAGCAGAAACGGTTGCGGCAGGTCCAGCAAGATATGAAGTTTATTTTAGATTCGGACCGGGTGGAAGACTCGAACGGTCATTGGCAGTGCTGTGGTGAAACTACGTACAACTCGACGTGCCTCAAATCCAAGAGCCGACGATAATATTGTTTATACTCAAAGTAGTGAGAAAGTAAAAGCCCGCAGCTCCTCTGTGCCCCACGCCTTCTCTGTTTTGATGTATGCATATATTCACTATTCCCATTTCGTGCATTAGCATTAAGTGTGTTCCCATGGCTTACATTGGACTTGGTGACGCAATCGGTGTTTTGGAATACTCGTTCCCTGGCCCTTTGTTCGTGTACATGACATCAGTCCGCATGACAAACTTTTGTCCCTAAAAAATAGGGCAACCTTCATGCATCAGTCCATGATCAAATGGCACGAGTGTTGCCGTTCGACACGGAATTCGAAGAATGTTGCGTTGACTGGCTCTCTATTTTGGGGCTGCTTGGTCTCCTCCATTTTATTCGGTCTGGTTATTGGCTTTGTTGTTTTCCTTTTCCTATGGCAGGGCTCGAGATACTTTATGATCAGACTACTAGCTCTGGTGGTCAGCGAGATTCTCGTCGTCATCGTTCGTCTTTTGTTTGTCGTATTTTGCTGCCGAAAACGTTTCTACAAAGGACTGTATCGGACAAGGCCTGCAGCAGCAAATATTTCCATGCTCGCTCTTGAGTGGGCCAAGTAAGTTTCAACAAAGGGTGTTTTTGTCCTCGTCTATTACACAACTGGCGTTCCCTTGTTCTAACCAAAGCCCTTTTTCAATTCCTGTCAAACACCACTACCGCAATAGCTTTGTTTTTACTTCTGCATTCATTCTTGTTCGAATGTTCAAGCTAATTCTCATTGCGGTCGTGAGCATTGGACAAATCGATAGAAGGATCTTGGCCAACGGCGTCGGCCAGCTTGGACGTCTTGAATTTGATCCTTTCCCCACTATTCATTTAAGAGATGTGGTGGCTCATGAAGCTCACCGCCATCCGTACATTGAAATCCTCGGAACGATGTACTTGATGAAGCTCCGATATGCCAAGTCCTTTGCCAACAGGGCTGGAAGTGCCTGGCGTTTGATTTTCGTCTACGCATTGCTGCCGTGGATGCATCAATATCGTATTTCGGGAGAAGACTCGACCGAAGACAGTGAATTTTCTGAAGGAGACCAAGATCGTAAACAGACTGACATATCGGCCATCGACGAAGAGAACATGATGGCGACGGGCTCGAAGAGTTTGTTGCCGGCGCTCATTAACTCGAAGTTGTTGGCCGGTGGACATAAACGCCTTAGAAATCGAGAACTTGAAATTGAAGCAAATGGTTGAGCGACTTCGTCATCAACTTGGGGAAATCGATCAAGTCCATGATGAGGATGGAGATTTGTAAGGCCCCGTAGCATGTGTTGGTGTATCCAAGGATGCCAACACGCGACTATCGTACTACACTGCGACCATCACCATACATATCAAGAATTGCCTCATCAAGAGCTGGGGTGGTAGGTAGGTGGGTTCGCGCTAGTGCTTGGCTGAGTATCGTGCCGATCTCCCTATGTGTCGCTCGCCTCGGCAATTTCTTCTGCATAGCATATTACGTATCCTTCACAAGAGTTTCAATCAGTGACAGTCTGACGGCTCAATAACCAAATAAAAATTATATCGTCCATGGATATGGATATCCTCCTATCTACTATCGGTAGAGTAGTAGGGCGACAGATTCAACGATTCCGAAGGTGTCAGGAAATAGTAGTTTGTATCCCCGATGGATGCCAGCAAGGAAAGTACATACCAGGTAGCAGAGATGCGCAAGGGTATTGAAGGGACTTTGCGATTGATTGCTCGAAAGAGCGAGCGGGATGTGGATCTCAGCGGCTGCAAGTTTCGTGTCATTGTGAATTGGAGGGACATTGTTTGTTCGTCGTCCCGTCTCACTAGCATCAACAACGCTTAATCGACCCCTTCGATCTAACGCCGGCAAGCCGTTCGAAAATTTGTCAAGTAGCGTGGTAGGCAGAAGGGTAGGGGTAATGTGGTGAGTGTTGTAAACACCAAAAAAGTCGTAACACCCCTTAAAATTAAAAGTATCTCTGTCATAGTTTTTCACGAACGAACTTGCTTTCTTCCAAGAAAGCGGGCTTTGCCGCACCTTTTTGGTTCCAAACCCGTGCCATTGATGCGCCCATTCGCACGGGCATGACAATGGCAGTTTGGAACAAAAAACGTCCGACAAAGCCGCTTTCTTGGAAGGCAAATTCTGGATGAGTCCTTCACAACCGGTAAAATCATCCATTCATTGAGTGCCTTTGAATGAGCCGGAGAGATGTCTCCAAGGTCATTGTTTGCTTTGATTCCACAACGTGAGAAAAATCATCAAAACCGATTTGGGGGGTGTTTGGACGATTTTCAGTATTTTTCGGAAAAAGCGTGCGTGATTTACCCGTAATTTCTAACTAATATAACGGTGAACTATTCATCGTGAGAGTTTCTTATATTTGGTTCTTCACTTTTCGACCTTGCGGCGCTGGCAGGGCCCCCACCCCACCACGCCATTGATTTTCATGATCTCCCCAGGGAGAGCCATGGACCATTATCGAGCGACCACCGCCAATAGTCATTTCTTGCCTGCATTAATACCTTGACTTCTTTAAACACAAGAGGCGACATGAACTCTCAATGAATGGCTCCAAAAGAGGATCACAATGGCCCTGTATGCGCAAGCTCTCAGCAGCAGCATCATCATCATGCAGAATCACACTCTTTTTCGATGAAGCTAAAAGTAACTACTAGAGCATCAACATCTGCAAGTCTGGTGCCGCTGTGTTGGCTGACAAATAGTATATCTGGTGTCAGCGACAAATCCTTGCAGTTCCAAAATTTAGGCTTGCGGCAATGTTCATGATGATGGTGACCCGATTGATTTCATTTGCAAAGCCTTCATTGGACCTACCACTGAACAATTAGCACTTTGGAATATTGAGTTTGTTTCTTCTCCTCTCTTTCATTACTGCTGTAGCCTGCACGAAAGAAGGTAGAAGAACATGATTGGACGACTAGTCGCAGGATGACTAGATCCGGAAGCAGTGTGGTCTTACGGAAGCAACAAGATTGATACAGCTTCCATCAGGACTCAAACTAGCTTCCGCAAGATTAAGAATGCACGATCGAAAGATCACAAGATCAAAAGATAGATGCTCAAAAGAGCTCATACTAATAATACTAAGAACCAATTAAAAGCAAGCCCATAACCTGTTCTAGGAACAGTTTATTTTTTAGGACCGATCTTTATTGATGATATGCTTTTCATCAATAAAGTGATACTTGTTGTGTAATTTTAGGTTGCAATGGTACCCATGAACTTGTGGTAGGTCCTGATGTTGGCCGGCTTCCACTTGTCCAAGGGCACCATTCACGTTTTCTGTAGGCTCCCCTTAAATTCAAACCTTTTTTTGAAGAAATGGTCGATTGTTGTGGTGCATACAACTTTTCCAGTAGCTAACTGTAGTCCTCATTGGTAGTTGGACAAACAGTTGCTGGTCGTTCTCTGATTGCAATGAGCAAAACGCACCATCGGGCCTTCCCTGTCAAGCTTGCTGTATTGGTGACGTATCGGACGTAGTTTGGCCCAGTTCTCCACTGGGTCAGTGATGTACCCAAGAGCCAAAAACTCTTGGATAACATCATAGGCAAAACAAATCCCCACCTTCCATTGCACCGCAACCTCCCGGATGTGGAGGGCCCCAAGCTTGCACCCATCCATGGCTGCCAGCAATTGTAGATCCAAAAAGGCCTCGATTATGGCCATTTTTGTATTCATCCCATAGACACACCCGGGATGGTAGTAGCCGCCATGTTCATTGATGTTCATTGTTGCGTGGATGATAATTGTGGATTGCTGAAATAGAGTGATGTGTCGGATTGTCATTGTTGTGATTTCGCGTGGAAGTCTTATGAATTTTCGGCGCGAAGTCGAATCGAAGCGAACTTTTGGATTCGAAAATCTTTTGGGGGACCCCTCCATATATCCAGATTCGGGGGGGGGGGGGGGGGCAAACAACGGAGTTCGGTTTCCAGATGATGAAATGGAACCATAATATGGTTCGCTTTTCGACCCACCTCACTGCTCTGCCTTTTCTTTTCTGCTCGCCTCCATAGCAGCACAAACCTTTGTGTGGTCCATAATATGGTTCTCTTTTCGACCCACCTCATAATCTTCTGCACTGCTCTGCCTTTCCTTTTGTGCTCGCCTCCATAGCAGCACAAACCTTTGTGTGGTCGGAGTTCGAGCTACTACTTCTCGATAATGGTCTTTGAACGACTGGTCGGTGTGCGAGCAGATGCCAAGGAATTGGAGTATATCTCGGCATTACATCAGACAGGTGTTCGCTTGCGACCAAACGGAAGCATTCGAGATGAAGATATCAAAACATATTTGCGATCTCGATTCGGAATCGAAGTGTCCTTGGAAGATGTGCGGCAAACCATTTTGCAAGGTTTGGGTGGATCTGATGGAGAAGATGAAGTGATTGATCTGGTGGAATTGACCGCCATCATTCTCATTCCCCTTCTACTAAAAGCGTCTGTTTTGGAAAAGGGTCAAGAGCTTCCTCCCAAGTGCGTGCCACCGCCGAAGCATTTGCTGGAAATGGGAGTAAAAATTATTCTCCACGATGTCGCTGGCGATGTTGATGCCCATCAAAAACTATCGCCTGGCTTTGTGAAACGAATGCTAAGAGTGTACGGAGAAAACGAAATGGCAGAAGATGAAATACTCATCCAGGAAATGATACAGGCAGCCAATGGGTTTACCCACGATCATAGTACTACTAGTAGTACTCCCAGCTCTACAGAACGGGATTTTGACGTATTCGCATTTGCTGAAGCGTTGACCAGAGACGTCCAACTCTATGATCTTGAAAACGAAGTTCGCCTTTCCACTTCGATCGAGGATGTCTTTGAAAAGCACAAAGCGTCATCTACTGACGACCAGAACCTGGACGATCAAGAACCACAGAGTGGTAATGGCCGGCAGATTGAAAATTTGAAACACATTTACACTGCTCCGGCCATCGACATCCAAGCTGGCACTTACCGGTCCAAAGGTGCGTAGCATGATCAAGTAGAAGGAGACTGGTGTGGTGATGTCTAATAGGTTATTGTTTCACTGGGATGACACTCATTTGGAATCTCTTTCATAAACAGCCTTGACGTTGTCTCTTTGGGGCAGTGTCTTGTTTGGTACATTCAAGACCGCAATCGACTGGAAAAGTTGGTACGGCGGCAAAATCAGTTGTGGTTCTGATTATATACCCGAAGAAGGATGGTCGTCTAACAATGCTCAGGCCTTACGCTGTGATGCCTATTTCGCCCTCGAATACTGGGCCATTCTTTTTTGTATCTTCGCCTTATTGGGGATGCTCCTCATGGGCCTTGGCTCCGTAGGGAACTACCATGGTCATGATCGATGGTATCTGCCTCTCTTTGGCGCAGGCTGGTGTTGCACCTATTATTATTTCTTCTTGTTAACAGGTGTGTTTGCTGACGGATTAAGCCAATATGAATGGAAAAACACACAGTACCTTTATTACATCTCGGTCCTCGCACAGATGCTCACCGGACTAACCGCCTTGTTGCATCTATGCAGTTTTATCAGTATCATCTTCCGTGGAAGAGTGGACTTCGAGAATTCTAAGTGGTGGATTCTTCGACTTCTGGGTGGAGCTCCAAAGATTGAACTTCATGTCAAAACAGCCGGCGCCCACAAGACGGCTCAGCTTATGAGCAACGCCATTCTGTTAATGCAAAATGAAGGGAGTTGTTCCGCCTTTCGAACGTACTTTGGTCTCGGACTATCAGCTTTTATCGAGAAAAGAGTGTCAAGAAAGGAATCTGGTGGTGGATTCTTTTGGCTCTTGCGCGGACTTCGTGACCAATCCATTTTCGAAAAAGAAGGCATCTGGTATTCCACAAGACTGTTGGCCAGCAATTGTGCCCAAGTCGTGCTCTCTCTCTTTATCGTTTTGCTAGGGTATAACGCAATCCGGGGAGTCCGAGCCAATTTCGGCGCTGAACAGGCTGTGGCCCAGATGAATGAGGTCCTTGAATATATGATGAACACCACCCTGACCGCCAACCAAACACAGAGTATTACATCGGAGCTGGCGGAGGTGTATGTCGAGTTGATCTGTGTATCAGAAGGTTTCTCTGATTTCGGCAACTGCACCGACTATTTTAACGAGCTTGTTGCTTATTATGGCGACAACATTACCGGTCAGATTCAAGAACAACTTCAAAGCGCGATTAGCGCCCCAGTGGAGGCACTGTATCCCGAGGAGGAATACATGGTGGTCGTACCGCTGTGGATCGCAGTGGTTGTTGCGTTCATGGCGGCTCTTCGGCTTGCCATGTTGTATCTTCCCGGTGTCACAACTACGATTTTGGAACTACGTAGCGGTGTTATTCCATCCCTCCACTCTCCTGATTTCGAGAGATACCGCTTCGCTCCCGATACCGTTACGATGTTGACTGGCTCTCTATTCTGGGGCTGCTTGGTCTCCTCCATTTTATTCGGTCTGGTTATTGGCTTTGTTGTTTTCCTTTTCCTCTGGCAGGGCTCGAGATACTTTATGATCAGACTACTAGCTCTGGTGGTCAGCGCTATTCTCGTCGTCATCGTTCGTCTTTTGTTTGTCGTATTTTGCTGCCGAAAACGCTTCTACAAAGGACTGTATCGGACAAGGCCTGCAGCGGCAAATATTTCCATGCTCGCTCTTGAGTGGGCCAAGTAAGTTTCAACAAGGCTGGTTTTGTCCTCGTCTGTTACACAACTGGCGTTCCCTTGTTCTAACCAAAGCCTTTTTTCAATTCCTGTCAAACACCACTACCGCAATAGCTTTGTTTTTACTTCTGCATTCATTCTTCTTCGAATGCTCAAGCTAATTCTCATTGCGGTCGTGAGCATTGGACAAATCGATAGAAGGATCTTGGCCAACGGCGTCGGCCAGTTTGGACGTCTTGAATTTGATCCTTTCCCTACTATTCATTTAAGAGATGTGGTGGCTCATGAAGCTCACCGCCATCCGTACATTGAAATCCTCGGAACGATGTACTTGATGAAGCTCCGATATGCCAAGTCCTTTGCCAACAGGGCTGGAAGTGCCTGGCGGTTGATTTTCGTCTACGCATTGCTGCCGTGGATGCATCAATATCGTATTTCGGGAGAAGGCTCGACCAAAGACAGTGAATTTTCTGAAGTAGACCAAGATTGTGAACAGACTGACATATCGATCATCGACGAAGAGAACACGATAGCGACGGGCTCGAAGAGTTTGTTGCCAGCGCTCAGTAAATCGAAGTTGTTGGCGTCCTCGGTGGACATGAACGCCTTAGAAATCGAGAACTTGAAATTGAAGCAGGTGGTTGAGCGACTTCGTTATCAACTTGGGGAAATCGATCAAGTCCATGATGAGGATGGAGATTTGTAAGGCCCCGTAGCATGTGTTGGTGTATCCAAGGATGCCAACACGCGACCATCACCATACATATCAAGAATTGCCTCAACAAGAGCTGGGGTGCTTGGCTGAGTATCGTGCCGATCTCCCTATGTGTCGCTCGCCCCGGCAATTTCTTCTGCATAACATATTACGTATTCTTCACAAGAGTTTCAATCAGTGAAAGTCTGACGGCTCAATAACCAAATAAAAATTACATCGTCCATGGATATCTTCCTATCTACTATCGGTAGAGTAATAGGGCGACAGACTCAACGATTCCGAAGGTGTCGGGAAATAGTAGTTTGTATCCCCGACGGATGCCAGCAAGGAAAGTACATACCAGGTAGTAGAGATGGATGTCGACCGGGGCACGCAAGGGTATTGGAGGGACTTAACGATTGATTCCTTGAAAGAGCGAGGTGTAGCGCTTGAAGCAAACGAGCGGGATGTGGATCTCAGCGGGCGGATGCAAGTTTCGTGTCATTGGAGGGACATTGTTTGTTCGTCGTCCCGTCTACTAGCAACAACGCTTAATCGACCCCTTCGATCTAACGCTGGCAAGCCGTTCGAAAATTTGTCGAGCGACCACCGCCGATAGTCATTTCGCGCCTGCATTCCGCTTCGGAGGGAAGGGCGCGAAAAGTCCCGCGTGACAAAATAATAATAGAAAGAGAGGCGGTGGATGCAAGCGAATCAATCGACGACGAGTTCTTGAAATATATGCAAACGAAGGGACGAGAAAGCGTTCCGAAGACTACACTTTCTCTTTTCAAGTGCCGCTGAGGGACCTTCCTTCGGAATTGATTGGATTCTATTGAATCAGCGATTCGTTTGTTTGGCGTTTTCAACGTCGATATTTGTTTTGCGATTCAAAAGTTTACTATTGATCATGCCAAACGTTCGGAGCGCCATCATGTCACACTCGACGACGGCGGCGGCATCATCTACACAGGGATCCTTGCACCCCTCCTTTGACACGGTATATGCGGAAACACGAGTACGCGAAGCTGCGAAATGCATTGGATGGGAGGATGCCGGTCGATTGGACGCTTTATTGACGTGCATGCGTGACGAGCTGGTGTTGTATGCCTGGCAGTTGCCAGCGATTGACTCGGCTCAGTGGAAATCTTTAGGGGCTCCCATTGGATTAGCGGCAGCTATACGGCAGCTTGCCACTATGCGTCGCGATCATTCGTCAATTTCACCCTCCAAATTTGCAGATAGCCCCTCGACAAAATCCGTCGACAATTCTCTCTTGGAAGTCGTCGAATACTCAACAGGAGTCGAAGTATTTGAAGATCAGGAGGAGGACGAAACGACTGGGTCGCCATTGACGAGTCTGCTAGGGCTCAGCAGTCCTAGCAGCAAGCCTCCTGTATCTTTTGCGTCTCAAGAATCTACCGAACAAGCAGCCGTCAACGACACGACGTCCAAACAAAGAGCCGGTTCCAACGTCGCCCTTCAGCTCTTTCCCACCACTTCGATCGACAAGGAAAACGCTGGAGACGTTGCCAGCAGTGGAGAGAGTAACAATACTCGATCGTTACAGACTCGTCATTCGGCATTCGACAATCGCCGGTCGGTTTCGGCACCGCGGCCTCGTGCTCCACGAAGTTCTTCACTTCCAATGTCTTTGCGCCATGAAAGCAAGGGCAGAGCTCTCGCCAACGCAATCCCCTACACTACAGGATCAGGTATGTGAATAAAATGCTTGAATGTGAATCTTTTTCGCGGAATCGTCTTGGCTAACACTGTTATTGTTTGCACCCCCTCTATGTCGTCAGAAGCAGATGCCCACCGTTTTCAGACGGAATGGGAAGAAGTTCAGGCAGTCTTGTGTCGACTTCCCATATCCGATCAACGTGCTATACTAGGGCAGTTGATTATCGTCGCCAATGGTCAAACACAAACCGCACGTATCAAATTAGCCGAAGGTGTCATTGTGCGGTTGCGCCATCACTTTCCACAGGAGGAGGTCAAGGTTCAATTGGATCTGATTGTCGATCATTTGCGCAGCTTTGCTCGATTTCGAAGCGATCAACGCCGACTCTTTGGCAAAGTCTTGTTTTTGTCGCTATCTCAATTGCACGCGGCAAAGTCATCCGAGGCGATTGATAGCACGACGACTACGACGAACCAGCCAGCATCCTCTGCTGCAAGTTGTAGCGACACGGTGGTCATTCCACCACCACCATCCGTGTCAGCATAAGTCACATGCACTCTGCTATAGCTGAATCTGTTCCTTTTGTAACTAGTTGTAGAAAATAGTCTCTAGCAAGGAAGGTGGAGCCGACGAATAGATATCAGTCTCCTTGGTCGTCAAGGCAACTATTGCAATATACCACATCGAGCAGCTAGCTACACTGCTTGAGACTATTCGACTCAAAGACACGAGCACAATCGGAGAAACACTGCGCATGGCAGAAGCTGAATGGATATGCATTCTACCGTTTAAATTCATTGTACATAATTTCTGCAAAACTATGCATTTGCAACCAGACGTCAACGCCACTGTCGTCATCTGATCGAGTGATCCAATGACGTCCCTGCGAAATAATATCCGATCGAGTGAATGTTATACACTGTACCATGCCGCTTCTTTCATGTGGATTGATTATTATGAATGATAAAGTCCACCATTTGATCGACTGCCACATGAATTCGTTCGGGCAATGACTTTCGATTCATATTCCATGCGGGCAACAAATTATCTTGCAACAAGAATCGTTCTTGCAATTGTGGTCCACGATACACCGACAACCAATGTTTTTTCTCGACTTCATCGTAGGACGTCCAAATGCGATGTCTTGCGTCACTGCCAGGAAAGGACAATTCAAAAGATCCATCTCGATGCAATCGCAAGGCCGAGTCTAATTGTTGAGCGACGACAAAATCATGATGAGCGTCTTGTAAATATTCCAGAATAATTTGACTCAATGGATGCACATAGACGGTGCGTTCAAAGACATCGTCCGTAATGACAGTCTTGTGATTATTCTTGCCGTCCGTCTTATTGTTATTGTTGCCGTCATTGTTCGTAGTAGTAGTGGTCGACGAGGACGACGCAAATCGCATCGGCATTGTCGTTAGGAATTCAGGTCTTTGTCGAGCAGCCACGACAGTACTACGGCAATAAGAACCGCGCAACAATGAAGTTGCCACGGGGCGTTGGAATCGAAGCAACGTGTGGATCATTGTACGAGGGTGTCAAGAATATGAGAAGCGAGATAATCGACGGCCGTTTGAGAACTCGACGTTGGCGATTCCTGCAAGATTAAGAGCAGCAGACGATCCAGGCGTAATGCAGAAAGAACTTTCTGTTTCCCAAACAAGCCTTGCAAGGATTTGATAGTCGCTTGCGTGTATCTTTGTCAGTAAGGTGGAGTTTTATTACAATGCCAGGCACATGTTATTGCGTTTGGCATTGCTTTTCGGGGGTTCGTTCGTTGTCGCTGTCCATTCCGACGACGACCCTCGCCTTGTTCCTCCTTCTGCAATATGATGATGTGTCGGCGCCGCGCTCTCTTGCTTCCGATTGGAGAAGCGGAATTTTTGTGAAAACAGAACTTTCAAAACGAATTCTGACGAAAAGATAGTCCAAAGAGTCAAAGATTCCATTTTGGGCGGCAGACAGACGCTTTTTCTGGAGGCAGAATCTTTGGCGAGATATGTGAAGACTCTAATATTATTGGCGGCAGAAACGAGAGAGCCAAAACCGAAGACCACAACCATCAAACCGAACGGGGGGTCTCCATATCCTTTGCTGTTTGTTGTTTGTATCCTATTGTAATCATAAAAACATACGCATCAAAAGTCGTCATGTCATGTCATGAGTAATCCTTCCACAACATTTCAATCGATTGGCACCATCTTGCCGCAACAACACGGTGCTGTCGTCGTGTCGTCGTCGACCACCAATGCTGCAGGGATGCCACCGGAAACTCATCCATGTCCGCCTCCTATACATGCTACGGCCGTACCAGTCTCGTCCCTTACGGACAGTGTGATTGTTGTTGACAATGTCATTTCAGTGTCGCAAGAAATGGAAAGCATGGGGACAACGGTGGTACAGGAAATGATGCCACCTGAAAGGAACGTTTATCCCTACAATGGTGGACGAGTGGATGATCCAATGATGATAATGATGGTGGATGATGCGGTTGATATCGACGGCGACGGCGACAACAACAATAATGTCAAGAAGAACGCGACAACTTGTCTCCAGTTGTATATTATCAGCCTTGTTGTGGCTTGCATTTGGATTGTCATTGGATTTGTGGCCAATCTATGGGCGTTTCGGGACAATTCGGACCAAGATGGCATCGTCGCGGTCATGTCGTCCATTTATACCTATCCCATTGTGTGGGTGTTGCTGGCTTTTTTATTGCTGGTAATGATTCGATATTGTCGTCAAGAGTCACGGCTTTATTCGGACGACTTGCCACGTACCGATCAATGTTGTGCAAATCTACCGTCCTGGCAAGCGTGGTTGCAGTGTAGTTTGGCGTGGATGGCAACTGTGTTTGCTATATTGCACACTTGGAACGTGTGGGGCCTTTTCTGGCTACGTTCAGGTCTTATGGAAGGAAGTTCCTTGCCATCCGCCAGTGCCATGTTGGCGGTTTATCTGCAATGGGGACTCTGGTTGGTATTTACCTTTATTTTCTGTATGCCATTGTGTTGTTATGCCCAAGATTGTATCCATCGGCGCCCTCTGCAAAGAAGCTAATGGCCGTTTAGACAAAGTCGTTTCTTACTAGTTCTAGTAGGAGATCTTTTGGGCAAGTAAAAAAACGGGGCCTAGAGTACAAACGTATGTCTTTATCGTGGTCACAACAAGTGACTGTTTTGTCGGATTGGAATGTTGTATACTTGGACCAAAGAAGGAGTGGGGGTTTCTTTGTTTATGATTCATCTACCCTATTATTATTATAGATACAAAATGCCCCATAGGCATGTCGGTCCAAAGTCCCACCCATGGGTATCATCGTAGCTGCCATGTCATGAATTTCGCTTGATATAGGAACTGATTCGACAGTAATGTTTTGGTGTTCTTGCAATGTGGGGACCACAATCTCCCACCATCCATAACGATCCGAAACTTGCACAATCCAAATTGTCAACTGGGGATATCGATCCAGTAGGCGCAAGAGGAGACCCACACAGGCGTTTGCAGTGTCGCTCGTGTATACTAATTCGGATCCAATCACCAGAGTCACATTGTCATTCTTAGCTAAACCACTAGCAGGATACTCATCCTTCCAATCCCATGCAGCGACTTGTACTTGCACAAGGCTCTTGTTTGTAGTAGATGCAGCAAGTTTCGCTCTATTTTCCTCGACATTGAATTGCAACTGTTCTAGGCACGCGGGGTCATTGTCCGTCAGCAAGACTTTGAATTTGGGCGTGACTGTACTGGTCGATTGTCGTTGTTGTAAAATGGCACTTTGTCGTTCCAGCGCTAGGGCACACACCAAACCGGACAGTCCCACGGCCCCACTTCCCAGTTCCAAGATTGTTGTCGTGCAGGATCCGTTGCTATTATCACTCGCCACGGAAATTGGAGAATGAAGAATGGACGCCAGAGGGTGGTGATGGTGACGATGAGTGGTCAATGATGTTGTCGTTGAAGAACCCACGTCGCTCAGCCTTGAGTCTTTGTCACACCAAAGTAGCAGACTCGCCAAGAGTGCCGATGAATACCAAGCATCCGCACCCACTGGACTCCAGACACCATCCGTGGCAGGTAAGGGCTGAAGCCGTAAAATCGTGGGGGCGACATCATTGTCGTCGTCGTTGCAAGGAATTCGATAGGACATGACTTTGGTACTATCCACAATCTCATCATCGTCACTGTCGTCATTGGACCACGCCCCTCTCTTGTTGCTATTGTCTTCCATGGCAATCGCCCAAAACTCATCATCTCCACTATTAGTATTCGTCATGCTTCTTGTCGTAATGTCCGATGGATGCTACTTCATCGTTTATGAATCTTGACTGTTGTTGCAACGACTTTTTGTCACGAAATGGTTGGGTATGACTACGCGACGAAACAAACTATCGACTTGTCGTCGTCATCACAAAATGTAGTTTCCAGTTGGATGTAATATTTTTCTTCTCTCATCTCGTGTCGTCCATCGTCGACAAGTGAATCTCATCATCGTCGTCGAATGGAAAGAGGTTGTTGGTTGGATCTTTTTGTGCGGTGGATCTCCGTTCCCACCGTTTGACACGTGGCACTATTTTGAGAATTCCTATTGGTCATCGAAGACATTCGCGCAGATGATGTAGTCGAATCAATCATTTTCCGTCTTTCTTTCCTCGTACGAGTTTGTGGGGCTCGTGATGCTCGAGCGTGACGAGGTTGTGGGGGCTCGTGATGCTCGAGCATGACGAGGTCAGCAGAGTGGTGGTGGCCGCACATCAGTACGCAGGCCCCAAACGCGAATTTCTTTCTTTCGCATCCATCCAATCCCATTTTCCCATTTTCCACTTCACACAACCACCACAAACACAAAAACAACCATGACATCCCTCAATATAATAGCAGGAAATATCCTTCATTCTTTGATTCTCGCGATTGGTCTTGTCTACGCCGCATGCGTCGTATATTTCACACGGCCTGGTCGAACTGGATTCGTCGATCCAGGCTGGAAACAAGATGGATTTTGCATTCACAACAAGGAGGTTCCCTACTGGACATCCTTTGATACGTGCCTCTATGTGGATGTATTCTTTTCTGCCGTTTTGGCACTGCTGTATATTTCCTGGCGATCCTTTCCTGGTATGGAACTTTCCAGTGAAATTGTTCCCATGGTCATTGCCAGTACCGTCGGTCATGGAGTGGCTCATGGTGCCATGGCCCACAATCTGCGGAGTGGAGCCGCAGACGGCTTTGGTGGGGAGGATGTGGGCAATGTTCCGCTTTGGAAGTCCTTGGCGTTTTGTGCCATGTTTTGGTTTCCTCTTCTCAAGGCCTGCGTGCCCAAACTTTCTTCTGCAAAAGTGGCAGTCATGGCATTGATCGTCACTTACGGACCTATGGGATTCGGTGGTATTCCCAAGGAACATCGATTTGCCTATGTGCAGACAGTCGTTACGTTGGCCTTTCACTTCAGTCAACTCTTGTTGGATACCAAACAAAAGCAACGTCGGGAATATTGGTCGTTGCCCCTATTGTCGGCGTTGCCACCAATGCTGACGGCGTGGAATGAGGCATTGGGATGCAATGCCTACTTTCGAGATATGGGGGGTCATATGCTCTATGATGCCAGTATTATTGTGGGCTTTATTGTGTTTTATATGGACTGCTACCGCCACCACGTCGTGCTGGCGCCTGGTGCTGTGGTGTCCTCCAAAGTGAAAAAGATGCAATAGAAGATTCTTGATGATGGAGTAGTAGGAGGTACAGGACTAGTTTTTCGAGTTTGTACTATCGTTCAATTGGATCCACAAGGATAGCGATGAGGCACAATCAGGATCTGCAAACAAAGGATTGCTTTGCAACCACGTCACCGGCGGACATTGCGTACAAGTATCCTTATAATTCTCGCTTCCCGATTGCAACACCAGGCTACATGAACTTGGCAAATGAAATTACCGTAAGCTCCACTCTCTACACGTAATCGATGCTTCTATACTCTTGATCTACTACTATTAAAGCAGCGAAAAGTGCGCGCTATCTATTTGGTAGTAGACTTTGAAAGACAGCAATCATATCGGCTTCCATGTAGTCCAATGGGTCGTTCTTTTGGTTCGTTTGAATCAAATATGGTATCTTTGCTCTTGCTTTTGCTGGCCAGCAAGAGACGCACTCACGCGATTTTGTACGACACGAGGCGGCGGACGCGGGACACGATCGCGATATTATGTACTTCGCATTTCGAACTATCTCGTAGCAAACCACTTCACAACAAGGCCGTTTCGATTTTGTCCCTCCCCCCTACTCAAACAACAACAGCATGACTGAAGCAGATATAAAGATCGAGGCCATGGATATCCTGGATACCGGTAGTGGTGCTTGCGAAATAATATTTGAAGGCATCAGCAGTCACAAGGAGTGGAAGCGGATTCTGACGAAACTCAATACCCCTGGCCGTCAGCGACGACCCCGAAAATGCCGCCGTCTCAACGCCTTTGACGATGAAATCGCTCGACTTTCTTCGTCCATGAACGTCGTCCGGCTTATTTTCAAAGGGAACACAGGTATTGGCGATAGGGGAATGCAGCTTTTGCATTTGATTCCACGTTCTGTGACAGACCTCGATTTCTCGGACTGCAACTTGAACTGCGAAGGCATAACGATGCTCTGCGAATGGATGATAGGAAATGATCATATTCGGAGTTTGAATATTCGGGGAAACGAGCTGAATGACGAAGCCTGCAAGGCTGTTGGAGATATGCTTGGTCACAACTATTACTTGCGAGAGCTCGTCCTGGATCCGCGCGTTGGAGATGGTGACGAGGCTTTGGTGACCTGGGAAGCGGCCGTCGCCATTTGCACTGGGTTGCATCAGAATCCAGATCACAATCTTCGTCGCTTGCGCTTTTGTGTGAGTGACTTTTCCGATGTTGATGAGTACATTTGGTACCTGGTATTTTCGAGGCTATTGCCTAGCGAATCAACACTTCAGGTATTGGAAATAGCAAGTCGGACGAGTTTCAGTTCTCCGTATGATACAATATTTACTCTGGGTCGGCGAATTGAAACTGTATGTGGATTTTGGCTCAAAGCAGCTCAAAGACTGCAGAGCATTTACCGAATCGATGCGTGCGTCATCAAGTACTTCAAAAGTGAAGAGATCCAATACTATCTTGATCTCAATCGGTATCGTGCGCGGCAACTTGTCAGCAAACAAACACTTGACGACAAGGTTTGGTTCAAGGCATTGGCTCGGGCGAACGAAGAAGGGGCTTTGGATGTGGTGTATTACTTTCTGCAGAATAAGCCGCATCTTTGCGACTTCCGATGACTTGTCGAATTGCAATTTTGCTATACCCTCGGCTGCGATACGTCAGTTGTAAAGAACACGACGTTTCCAAGCCTACATGACTTGGTGATTAGACGACTACCCTCATTGTACATGTATTCAAAAAACATGGCCAGATTGTATGCCGATTGATGCTCGCAAATTTTGTATCAGTCCCTTTGAACTCTAACCTAAATTAGCGACGCATTGGCTAGCGTCTTGAGCCTAGTTTGATATTCCAAAAAGCCATCATAATGATCCACAGGCGTCGCTGGGTCGAGCTTCTTGTAGGGGGTGACTTCCCGCCGAAAATGCGCCAAATAACCCTCCTTGTTTTCCCCTAACCGACGAAACTTGGGTTGGGTCCAGTTCGACGACAAGAAAAGATGATGCGTATGATAGAGCCAGATACGATCTGCCAAGAAGATAGACTTGGGTCCACTCTGCATGTTTGTTGTTTTGCAACGCTTGGACAATTCACTGGTGCCTTCCTCTACGGGAACTCCATCGCAATGGGTCATGACGCGTGGCGGCCATTTGAGAGCGTCCAACTCGGAGTCAGCTCGCAGCAGTTCTTGTGTCATTGCCAGCACCGACTTGCTGCGGTTGCTGGGTACAAAGTACTCGTCGATATCCATGTTGGCAAAGTATTTGGTGGCAAATCCAAATCGATGCAAGGCGGAAATCGACGCGCCTCCTTGCGCGTGACACGTCTGCCAGAAGGGTTTGTTATGTTTTGCAGATTCGTTCATGGGATTCCATATCCTCGTCACTAGACCTGAATCAATGTATGGCTGTAGGATATGCTCCAGTGGACCGTGGTCGTAATGATCATTGTCCACAATCACAAAGTGGTCGAAGCCTTGGTAATGGTGATACTCAATCCAGTCTGGGATACGATGGTTTTCGCTGATATCAGGGCCAGGCAGAGTGTAGTACTTATAATTTGATCGGATTCGAGTGTGAGCAATCATTGTGAATTGTTGAGGTTGTAGATTGGCGGGGTGGCAAATAGCAATAGATGAAATTTTGGGAGCCTCTGAGACGTTTCTGGCGGTTTGGCTGGGATCTTCTGCGTCATACAAACCATACAAATCGACGTGCAAAGCTGACGTTTTCTGACCCCGGACAATCAGGTGCCGATATTCCGTGGGTATCTTGCAATGTATCAAAAAAGTCATGAGATTAGCGCCACTTTTGGAGGTCCCGTCGATGATGGGGTGGACCTGGTCTGACATGACTGGTGTAGTCCCTTGGAACATGCAAAGGAACTGGTGTGTCCTCCCCGATGTCTCGTTTGCGAAAAAGTAGTCGGCATCGTTGAATTGGGGGTCGATCGCTCCCCGATGCATGCCGACAAAGACTGCGTATTCTGTCGTATTGGATGCAAAGGCATCGTACAGCCAAGGTAAACCAGAGTGGCGCTCAGGGTACGGAAAGGCTCGGTAGCCACAGGAATATCGATTCAACGTGGAGCCCAAAGTAGATTGTCTTGGACCTACTACATCGTGTAATTCTGGCCCAGAAAATATCAAATGATGAACTTGGAAGCAAATGTAGCTGTTAAGAATCGCAAGGGACAATAAGAACGGGAGGATCCAAGCCGACGTCACTCGACCAAATAAGTTGAACATTTTTGGCCCCTATTGACACACTATGCACAGTACACGCTGTTTACAACTCGTTCCGTTGCCACGAGTATTATCGGCGAAAGCCCCCACAAGAAGAAATAAATTGCACTACTCAATGACAAAACCCACGCAAACAACAACGACAGAATGCAGATGGTGTACGATAGAAATGCCGCGTCCCCCATCCATGATCGACATCGCGTCGGCTTTATTTTTGAATTTGGGCGCGCGCGGGTGCGCAAAAATGAGCCGCACGAGCATGACCGCGCCTTCCGACCTTTTACCTACGGTACATACCTACAAGCCTTCGGATGCATAAAATCAAAGCAGAAGGAATCATGGCCTATCCCATCAAAATCGAACCGATGTAGCGGTGGGGCTCAGTAACCAGGAGGTAAAGCTAAGGTTCAATATTCAGTAGCTTGTCGTGTGAAAAACACAACAAGTAGAGCCACGGTTCGATGAATAGATAGATCTAAGTACGTTGTAGTAATGGAGTTTTGAAATTGTGAATGAGGTGTGGCCGTAGACGTCTTTATCTATTTTGCGCCATGGAGGTACTCAACTAGAGAGCATTAAGCAAGTTTCAAATCTGATTTTCTTTGTTGTTCTAGCTTTTGCCTTTCTCTTTGGCTCGTCCGCGAAGCAATCTTACTCAATCGAGTTTGGTCCTCCTAGTATATACTTGAGAAGCTAAGTCGATCATGGAACCGTGTTGGCCTTGCTCTTCACTCTCTTCTTATATTCCAGAAAGCTGTTGAAGTAGTCACCCGGATCCGCCCAAGGACTCACGACCACCCCTTTTCGAACTTGGGGTTTCCGTTTCCGCCGCATGTGGGCCAGGAAACCCTCGCTAGGCTCCAGCAGGCGGCGAACTTTTGGTTGGGTCAACTTGGATGTCAGAAAAGTGCGATGCGTGTGGTAGAGCCAAATGCGATCAAGAAGGAAGATCTGCTTCGGCCCACTTTCGCGACTTCCAGTTTTGCATCTTCTTGCAAGCTCGCCGTCGCCTTTCGAAAGTTTGGTTCCGTTGCAATAGCCCATGATACGAGAGGACCACTTGGTACCATCAATTGTCGGCGGTTGATCCGTTCCCAACAGTTCTTCTATCACATCCAGCACCTTTTTGCTTTGATTTTTTGTTACAAAGAATTCATCGATGTCCATATTACCGAAGTACTTTGTTGCAAACCCAAAGCGATGCAAAGCAGAGACAGAGGCCCCACCTTGTCCGTGACAAGTAAAAAGGCAGGATTCAAATACCGCGCGGATTCGTTCATGGGATTCCATATCCTGGTAACCAAGCCAGAATTGACATGGGGTTGCAAGATCCGTTCAAGCGGACCGTGATCGTAGTGATCATTGTCCACAATCACAAAGTGATCAAAGCCTTGAAAATGATGGTAATCAATCCAATCAGGGATGCGATAATTTCTCTATTTGGCTTGTTTCCATCTTTGACATATTTGTAGCTAGAACGAATCCTTGCATGGGCGATCATTTTGAATTGCTGAGGCCGTAGATTAGCAGGATGACAGATTGCAATGTCCCCAATTTGCGGTGCTTCGGCCACAGGCCTAGCCGTATGACTGGGATCTTCTGCATCATAGATTGCATAAAGGTCAACTTTCAGAGCGGTGCTTTGCTGACCTCTTACGACAAGATGACGATACTCCACTGGAATGTTACAATGAATCAAGAAGGTCAGCATGTTCTCACTCCCTGCATATTTTCCGTATATATGATGAACAGGTTCCGACATGATGATAGGTGTCCTTCCTTGGAACATGCAAAGAAACTTGTGGGTTTTCCCCGTCGTCTTGTTGGCCAAAAAGTTGTCGGCCTCGTTGAATTGTGGATCGATCGTTCCCCGGTGCATTCCAATGAAGGTGGCTTTTTCTGCGGTATTCGAAGCAAAGGCATCGTACAGCCACGGCAGGCCAGAATGACGTTCCGGATAGGGAAAGGCTCGGTAGCCGCAAGAATATTCCTGTGAGGGAGCTACGGAAGCAGATGCTGCTTTCTCTTCGATGTCTGGCTCAGAGCTCTTAGAGAGGACAGTACGATAAACATTGAAGTACACGTAGCATGTCAGAATTGACAAGCAAAGTAGAAGCCACCTGATCAGAGACAGCTTCGGCCTACTGAATGACTGAAGCATTATGAGGAGGTGAACAATCTTTTTCGTGCCTGTACAGGAATAATACTTCAAGACATGTGGGGCTAACCATGCGGTACTCGTGCATACCCATCATGGCCGATGATTACAATCCAAGACGATGAAAATGTAACGATGGATAACAACCCTGTTATGCCTATACAGGCACACAATCATCATGGCCGATGATAACAATCGATGACGATGGAAATGAATGAACTTAAGGAACAAAGCGGTGCGATGTTTGTCTCGGTAGTTATGATTTTAATTTTAGGGAGGGGTCAGTATTACACACGCAAAACCTCAGAAAAGGGGGATGCAAAACAAATCGGATGCCGACTTTTTCAACCGTATCTTTCTGCTAGCTGCAGTACGACCTATGCTTTACTCTCCTACAGGGCAACCTGTTAGAGGGGACATAAGAGGCGCAGTTCATGGCTGAATGGCAATGCCCCTTTAGACCAAAACGAGAGAGAGAGAGAGAGAGCACAAAGACATCGGCAAAGAAAGCCACACCCGCAAACGCCAATGTGTCGGTCGTCCCTTTGGGCTCCAGCACTCGATTCTAGCTAGTAGCTTGCGGTTCTGATATCGTTTACTGCTGTAGCCGGTACCGTGTGATGCTGTAGTTGGTGGTGGTGATAGGAGAAGGATGAGGCCTGAGATTTCGAGGTGGGCTCACTCTAGCGTAGTTTGCACTGACACGTCTTGCCCTGCGAGAGTTCTTTCTGTTGCCATCTCAAAACTAGTCAAAGTGCTCGACACTACCATGCAATCTCTTGAAAAATGTTGGTAGGGAGCATGTGGGATGCTGGTCTCATTTGTCATCTCTTGCAATCTGCCGAAGCCTCTTGCAAGTTATAGCGCAGTTACATCAATCCCTCAGATTGATTTGCTGTGGCTATAGAGCGTCTGCAGCATAGTACTCCACTGTGGGTGATTGTACGTGCTATATGGTCGTCGTCGTAGATACATTCACGGCCCGTTCGCCTTCTCGTCTAGCTGCCTTGTATTCCAAAAAGCCATCAAAGTGGTCTACCGGCCCTGAAAACAAACTAATAGCCTTGCCCCTCCAAACGCGGTACGAATTTTTAGAGTCCTTCCGCACATTTCGAAAGTGTGCCAGGTAGCCTTCTTTATGAATACCCCCAATCTTTGGTTTGGTCAAGTTGGACGTCAGGAAAGCATGATGAGTGTGGTAGAGCCAGATGCGATCCGCAAGGAAGATCTGTTTCGGTCCACTTGTACGCCCCAGTGTAATGCATTTTTTGTTCAATTCGCTTTCTCCCTCGACGACGGGAGTATCGTTACAATAGGTCATGACGCGAGGGGACCACTTGATCCCATCAATGTCTGGTGGTGGATCGGTTCCAAGATTTTCCTTTGTTATTTCCAACACTGTCTTGTTTCTCTTGATTGGCACAAAATACTCGTCAATGTCCATATTGGCAAAGTACTTAGTAGCAAACCCAAAGCGATGCAGTGCTGCAATCGAAGCGCCACCTTGAGCATGGCAGGTTTGGTACCTTCTGTCCCCGTATCTAGCTGATTCATTCATTGGATTCCATAATCGCGTTACCAAGCCCGAATCAATATAAGGCTGTAAAATGGTTTCGATTGGCCCGTGATCGTAGTGATCATTGTCCACAATCACAAAGTGATCAAAGCCTTGAAAATGATGGTAATCAATCCAATCAGGGATACGATTATTCCCTTTGAATTTTGCGCCTCCTACGACGTACCCGTATGTAGAGCGGATCCGGGTATGGGCAATCATAGTGAATTGCTTAGGCCGTAGATTAGCAGGATGGCAGATTGCAATGTCCGCAATTTGCGGTGCCTCTGCCACGGGCCTAGCCGTATGACTGGGATCTTCTGCATCATAGATTGCATAAAGGTCAACTTTCAGAGCGGTGCTTTGCTGACCTCTTACGACAAGATGACGATACTCCAATGGAATGTTACAGTGAATCAAGAAGGTCAGCATGTTCTCACTCCCTGCATATTTTCCGTATATATGATGAACAGGTTCCGACATGATAGGTGTCCTTCCTTGGAACATGCAAAGAAACTTGTGGGTTTTCCCCGTCTTCTTGTTGGCCAAAAAGTTGTCGGCCTCGTTGAATTGCGGATCTATCGTTCCCCGGTGCATTCCAATGAAGGTGGCTTTTTCTGCGGTATTCGAAGCAAAGGCATCGTACAGCCACGGCAGGCCAGAATGACGTTCCGGATAGGGAAAAGCTCGGTAGCCGCAAGAATATTCCTGTGAGGGAGCTACGGAAGCAGATGCTGCTTTCTCTTCGATGTCAGGCTCAGAGCTCTGAGAGAGGACAGTACGATAGACATTGAAGTACACGTAGCATGTCAGAATTGACAAGCAAAGTAGAAGCCACCTGATCAGAGACAGCTTCGGCCTACTGAATGACTGAAGCATTATGAGGAGGTGAACAATCTTTTTCGTGCCTGTACAGGAATAATACTTCAAGACATGTGGGGCTAACCATGCGGTACTACTCGTGGGTCACATCATGGCCGATGATTACACAAGACGACCACGGCGATCCTGCATGGGGAAAGAATAGACTTTCGTAGAACTGACGGCGAGTGTCCGGCCACGTAGGTAATGTGTAAGCCTTTGACAAAAAGACCTCGGAATTGTCATAATTGTGCCATTTCGGCCGATTCTCAACTGTCAGAAAAGTGGAAGCCACCAAACAGCCAACCAATGGGATTGCTCCAAAAAGTGTAAAACATCATTTAGAAAGTCATTATTTTCGGTTCTTGACGTCACTGAACCCAATGCCACGGTCCGATTCATAGTCATACGAGTCGACCTGTTCGTATCAGTCGAAGAACTATCCACTCGCGACTGCAACTGCCTTCGGCCGATGCCTCTCTATTTCCTTTGTAATGGTCCCCTATGCACTTGGTGACCTATTCAACAATGAATCTATGTTCTTCTCGAGCTTTCTATTAGTATTATACAAGCAATCCTATAGTGTTCCAAAGAGGCCGCCAGAAGTTGATTGTTGCATTCGTTGTATCCTCTCAAAAGAAGAAATGACCGACGAGTTCAACAAGACAGTGGCCGGGCGGCGGCTTCATTGAGGTAGCCACAAAGAATGAAGTGCATTGTAGTGTAATTATAGTGGTAGTGGCAGCTTGTAGACGAATTCACAGCGATCCAAAGTTGATTGTAGCGTTTGTTGGCAGGGAAACAAACCACCCACGAACACAATGATCGACGAGATGAAGGAAACAATAGCGACGCTGCGGCGGCTTCATAGAGGTGGAAGTGAGTAATGAAGTGTATTGTAGTGTAGTTCTAGTGGCGGTGGTAGCTTGTAGACGAATCAGCAGTGATTCAAAGTTGATTGTCGCATTCATTAGCAAGGAAACAAATGCCTGACGAGTTGAAAGTGGCGGTGGCGATGGCAGCTTCGTGTTGGGAGTATATTCACAGCAAAGGCCACAACAGGCGAATGGTAGAGATGCTGGGTGGTGAGCAGGTTGTCAGGTTTACATGACAATGTTAGTGAAATGCATGAATCAAAATACTTTGGTCTGTGATGGAATGCACTTCTGTTACCTTGGTAATATTGAAGTAGTAATTAAATAATGACTAGCAATCGAATAATACTGCTGCTGCAACAACTGTATAGCGCCAATCAAGGAGTTTATATACATGGGTGGTAGGAGGACAGCAGCAGTACTCGAGAAGTACTCGCAAAGAAAGTTTGACAGTGAAAGAATGGATTTTTGTGTTGCGCCATTGTCGCCGGTCGTCCGACAAATTTGGACCAATTCGACTGAATGGCGAGCAGCGCAAGCCAGGCAATGATTGTCATCGTGGTAGGTGATCCCGTTAAAATATATCTCTTGTTATTGAGAATACCGAATTTTATGGAGTCCCAGATTTTGATATTTCCGTTTCATTTTGCCGTGTGGACTGGCCGGCACGCGCGAAACGGCCGGAAAAAGCCGTTATTCCATGTAGACGTCAAAATGAAATACCGCCTAAACTTCAATTTGCTGCCACTTGACAGCTTTTTGATTTGTCGTCAAGTTTGTGTAGAATGTACGAGGGGCCTTCTTGTTTGCCGAGCAGTGGGCTCGTGGGTGGGTATGGTGGTAGGTATAAGAAGCGCCGGGGGGGGGGCGCGTGGGGGGAGGGAATTGTGATGACAGTCATGTTCGAAGATAGAAAAATATTTATTCTCTCTCAATACCGCTATTCGTTGTTTCCAATCCTTGGAGTTGTTGATGCGGAAATTTTTTGAAGCGGAAACTCTACGCTAAAACGGGTGGAAATGTGCCGGTACTGAAATCCCATGATGACGTCATGTTGATAAGATATCCATATGAGCGGCAAAGCCTGCCATGATAGACGATAAAACAGCATACTTATTCTCTCTCAATGCCAATTAATTGTAATGCTGGAGTCCATCCAGTCAGTTTCGCCTGACACATGAGTAGACCTAGTAGTAACACAGTAGTAAAGTAGTAGTAACTCACGGTGGGACAAGGGACAGTGTTTAGTATGATTTTGACATGATAGTTTATATTTAGGTAGTATCGGTGTAAATGGATTATCTGAAGTGCTTTTGAAGGGTTCACTTCCCTTTCGGAGGGGGGGGGGATGATTAGTCGTTGGGTCCGGATGTCATCCATCTTGGAGCCACAGTCATGTCGTGTAGTCATGCCAAAATTGACCCTGTACAATTTGTTCTCATGATGAATGACTCGGGAGTAAGAGGCACCGTAGTTGTATCCTTGTCGGTGGTCGTTGTTAGACAGGTATCCATTGCATTTCTACTTCCCTTTGTGCGGGGACCGGCATTTGACATTGCATCAAGTGCGGAGTTCCAAGGGAGGTAAGCCCCGCATGAAAGATATTGTTGTGAGGAGGGAGGGAGAGATATTCGTTTATTCATCCAATGTGTGCTTGAGCAGCAAGCATGATACCTACCCCCATAATGTTTGCATCAAAGGTGTTATATCCCCGGAGAAGGAGTCCTGTCAGTTTGGCTACACACCAAGGTCCAAGGTGGTAGAGCAAGAATTGGAGAAGAAGTTCTTGTCGCAATTCAACCATTTGAAACCTTCCATGCTTCAGATGGTGAAAGAGAAGGAGGAGAGAAAAGTAGAAGCACTCTGGAAAGCTTTTGTCGTCCCATCAAATTATGATGATGCCTACAGTTAACACAGGTCTAAGTTCAGACATGAACGTCTTATTAGTACTGTTGTTATTGTTATTGTTATCAGTTATTATTATTATTATAGTTATTTTTTGAAGAAACAATGGTTTAGTGACAGGGTGGTAGTGGGAGAGAGGGGTTGGAAGCTTAAGCCTCACAGTTGGGGCCATGGCAGAGCCCTGGCACCAACTGGAGGCGGTACTTTTGAGGCTTGGACGATGATGACGTTACCAACTGTTGGGATACCCAAAGTTGTCCTTGGCAAAGGAAGCATAAGGCTTGTCAAAGAAAACTTTGGCCAGCTCAGTGCCTGCATTTGGGAAGAATGTTGCTGTGGGGGTAGGTTGGACAAGTTTGGTCATTAGCCTGCCCACATCACTGTCAAGGAACCGGTGGGGGATGTCATATTTGGGTTGGTTGACTCCAACCTGGTATTGAGGAGCCGAGGTTTGTCTTCCTCTCCTCATATCTTTGTCTTTCCATTGCTTCCCAACAATTTAACCCATTACTCCTCTTATGAAATCTGAAACCTATTTCCATTTCATGTCAAGAACGTTCACCCCGAATTTGACGAGCTAGTCAAAAATCTTTCACCATCACTGTCACACGTTTTCCATGAATGGCACATAAATTAGCAGTTTCAAACAACCCAATCAAATAAGCTTCCAATGCATGTTGAAGTGCTGACACTGCTGATGCTTGAAAATGACACTGAAGTTGGAGCTTATTTAAGGAAACCTCTTTCACCAAGGCTTGAAAGGACACTGCAGGAATCATCAATTCCTTTGCTTTTTGATAACGGCGTATTTTGCGGATGGCAACAGTACCAGGTCTGAATCTTGGAGGTTGCTGGAATCAGAACTTCCCTCCGAGAGGATGCTGCCACTGTTACTGTCAGTTAAAGGAATTCCCTTTTTACGCATAATACGAAGCACTTCTTTTTGTAGAACACTCAAGGGAGAAGTCTTGATCGTTTGATATTGGTATACCAAGAGCTTTTTATGAAATGTGTGGATGATCATTCATTACTTTCATCATTCATCTGCTGCATATTGAAAACCTTTTGCAAAAGTGTTGCTTAAGCTAGATAGTCAGGCCTTTTCCATTGAACAGAAGCTGCTGTTAAGTAAAAAATGTTGTACTAATATGTATGATAGAAACAACATTGAACATACTTTGATGCCTATTACTTAGGCCTTCGAGAAGGCTGTTTGTGACAGGACAAAACTAATAAAGCAGCCAATAAAAGTCGGTGTCCCTACAAATCCAAATTGAAACCTTATCTTGTCACCTGAACAATAGAAAATAAAATGTAGAAATACCAATATTCATTGTTTCCAATCCATAAAGTCGTTGATGCGATTCTCTCCCAATACCGCTATATTCGTTGTTTCCAATCCATCAAGTCGTTGTTGATGTGGAAACAATTTGAAGAGGAAACTCTACACTAAAACGGGTGGAAATGTGCCGGTACTGAAATCCCATGATGACGTCATGTTGATAAGATATCTATATGAGCAGCAAAGCCTGCCATGATAGACGATAAAACAGACTACTTATTCTTTCTCAATACCGCTATATTTGTTGTTTCCAATCCATCGAGTCATTGATGCGGAAATTGTTTGAAGCGGAAACTCTACACTAAAACGGGTGGAAATGTGCCGGTACGGAAATCCCACCATGACGTCATGTTGATAAGATATCCATATGAGCAGCAAAGCCTGCCATGATAGACGATAAAACAGCCTACTTATTCTCTCTCAATACCGCTATATTCGTTGTTTCCAATCCATCGAGTCGTTGATGCGGAAATTGTTTGAAGCGGAAACTCTACGCTAAAATGGGTGGAAATGTGCCGGTACTGAAATCCCATGATGACGTCATGTTGATAAGATATCCATATGAGCAGCAAAGGCTGCCATGATAGACGATAAAAAAGCCTACTTATTCTCTCTCAATACCGCTATATTCATTGTTTCCAATCCATCGAGTGGTTGATGCGGAAATTGTTTGAAGCGGAAACTCTACCAGATGTAAGCATTATACATAGCCAATAACTTGGCTTGAAAATAAGTTATTTGATAAACTCTTCATCCGATAAGTTACTTTGATAGTATGGTGTTGCCGGCACGAAGTTCTAATTTATTTAGCATTCTCTATCATGTCGTTATTTATGAAGATTCGGTAAGATTTCCTGCTTATATCTTTCCGTAAACTAAGGTAGGCTAAAATGGGGGGAAATGTGCCAGTACTGAAATCCCGCAATGACGTCATGTTGATAAGATATCCATATGAGCGGCAACGCCTGCCATGATAGATGATAAAATAGCCTACTTATTCTCTCTCGATACCGCTATATTTGTTGTTTCCAATCCATCGAGTCGTTGTTGATGCGGAAACAATTTGATATCCATATGAGCGGCAATGCCTTGCATGATAGATGATAAAACAACCAGTTTATTCTCTCTTAAATATAATGCCAATTCATTCTTACGATGGAGTCCATCCAGTCAGTTTGCCCTGACACGTGACTCATTCTACTCCCCCAGTTTGGTAAAATTACTCTCTTAGATGATATAATGGCCATCTTATGCGTTCATACTACAGTTTTATTTTCCTCGTTCACTATCTTATTCCATTATTACAGGCATTTAACCTGTTTCCTCTAGTCACCATCATCATCATCATCATTATCATCATCACTACTATTGGCAACAGCAATGGTGGGCATCTGTACTTTGTAGTTCTCATAGAACTCTTTCAATTTCCCTTTGATATACTTCTGATCAGTGAGTGGCAAAGGTTCAGTCCCTTGCACAATTTCTAAAGCAGCCAGCATATTGTTGGATGGAAACACCTTCAAAAGCTTCCTATGAAAGCCCTGGATGGAGAACTTTCAATACCTTTCTGCCTTCTCTCCAGTGAAATTGCTGACTTTGGCTCCATTCAAGGGAAACTTGTCATGATGGTAGCCTTCCTTCTTGTTGCCCCAGGGACACACTGGCAACTCACGATACTTCGACAGAAAAAACAATTGATCAGGACCACTGTATACTTTCCCTTCTTGCTCTACCATGCCATCCAAACGTAGATTACGAGGTGACCCATAATGCCCTGAATGGAGGATGTCTCCAGAACCAGCATAAAACCGCCGAAGTCAATGTTGTAGATGCCTTCTTTCAAGAGTGCTTGCTGTCATCACTCTCTAAAACACCAAGCCACATACCCTCTTTCTCCAAAGGCATGTGCAACATGTAACCTAGATCTTTTTTATTTTTCACTGAACGAACAAGAACTGAGTTAGTATTTGCCTCAGCAATTTCCCACTTCAAACCAGCCTGTGATGTACCTAACTCTACCTCATCACGTTGGAAACCGCCTGAATTAGAGCACCCGCTAAATCAACATGAAGGTCTTGATGGGAAGGTTCTGCAGTTTGAAACAAACCAAACCTGATACTCCCCTTGATGTTGCTTTTACTTTCTCCAAGATAGATGACCAAAGAATTGCACAGAAGTTTCTCCAAATCATCCAAAGCATAGAACAAACTGTTGCTCACAATTGGACTGTTCCTCCTTGGGTTTTTTGCAGTTCAAACATTGGTAGGATCCCCCCTTGGTGTAAAATACTTTACCACTGCTCCTTTCAGCTTCCTCGGTCTTCTCCTCTTTGTCCTGGCTCTTAATGATGCTTCCAAAATGTAGGGTCTTCACAAAGCTCTCCTCCTTCAAGTACAACACCGAACAACCCACAATAGCCCCAGGTAGTTCACCAACGAAATGACTTGGAAGCTTTCCTCTAGTTGCGGTTGCTGGCTGAGTGAAACTTTGGAATAGTCCCCAGCTTCAAAAGTGCTCCTCTCTTCAACTCTTCCTCTTCTCTCTTTTGCTCGTCTTCTTTTGACAAAGAACCTTTCTTCTTCCTCTTGCCCTCTCTCTTTTTCTTATGCTTCTCCATCTCCGTCTCTCGTGATTCTCCAACAGCCTGTCTCTCGTCACTTTATGTCTATCCAGTCTATCCACGTATACACAACTGGAACAACAACACCAGCAGCATCGATGGGCTCAGCCCCTTCATTGTTGTCTTTCAGATTGCCTCTCCCCGGCGGCTTCTTCCCCACGAAGAGGTGCTTTAGCAGCTGTCTTCCCAGCTTTGTTAGGCGGAGACTTTGCAGGTTTGCTTGGCCTAGCCATGGTCAACGATGTAATATCTCTCCAATGCTGCCACCTTCTACACTTGTGTTCCCTTAAAATGGCGGCAACTCGGCTGGACATCTTGGCGACTCGCTTCGACATACATAGGACAATACTTATATATATGTTATCTAAAATGATCAATTAAATGTATGCATACATCAATGAATATTAATATAATCCCTCATCAAACTCTTCTGCAGTCCCCACCATGTAGCTTTATCCTGATTGTGGAACATATATAATACGCTCGCTGTATTTGATATTTAGAGAGCAGCCGTTTCTGCTATTCAGACACTACCTTTAGCAAATAAAACGATCGTATTAGCGTAGTCCTGTTATTCGAGCAAGCCTCAAACCAGAGCCAAGCAACGTCAGGCCACCTCGCATTCATGTCATCGAAATTCGGCTGGCTCCCGATCACTTTCAACATGCAAATCCTCCTCCCTCTGTCATCCATTTGCAATCTTCCAATACATCAATCCTTTCATATGTACACACTCTGTCGATCTGTCATTGTTTCTTTCCTCAATCTTCCATCACATTTGTCTGCAGTTAAGCTCAAACGATTTTCCATTTTTTTCTTCTCTTCTGTCCCAAACACCCCTTCGACAAAATTAGCATATTTCCTACAACTGTACATTCGGCACCCAAAACTTCACCAGGTAACTACTTTCGGCAGACCAGAACCATGGCAATCAACTGCACATTCAACTGAAGCTGCTGCAATGGGCTACATGACATCGACACTTGCATCCCCGAAACACCATCCTGCATCGAGTAATCGTCGATTCCAATTGCACTACTCTCTTGCCTAAGTAATGCCTAAGTAATTCCTGACAACTTTTTTTTTTGCTTTTGAAGTCGATTTCACTTCGTAATGATCTATTCCATCAAATTTGGTCGGCTGTGCGCTAAGTGGGTCCCTCCCCACACGCGCGTAGATGCGCTGCCAAAACTAAACCCGGATTGAAGGGGCGATTGACGAGATAAATTCCTAGTAGGAACACTAAAACATATGCCTAGCTACGTCATCGATTGGACATGCGACATGTCATCAAAACGAGTTGGCAAGCTAGGGCATGATGGATCTTCGGCGCAGAGATTCACCACCATATGGCGAAACGGAATAACTCAACAACTCCGTTGCAAGCCAGATTGTGTTTCGGAAGGTGAAGGGCCGCCCCGACGTGGAATGTTCCCCTTTTCAAGTCGACTACTACTGGCAACGGTGGCTTTATTACGAGTTGCTAGGTCTTGCACGTCCCTCACAACCCACTGTATCATGGGACGCCAAGAGCATTCGAAATGCCCGCATTCCGACAATCAACTGGTTGGCAGAATTAACAATAATAATGCGACAGACAGCGCTGCCATTGCCAAGGAGGAAGAAGCCATGGATCGATTTTCACAAATATCACAAGCTTACAAGGTATTGAGTAAGGGCTGGAAACGGAAAGAATATCGAGAGGAAGCAGCTGCTGCAGCTGTGCATCATCGACCACACTGGTCGAAACTCTTTTGCAACTTGCGAGATCCCTTGCGGGTATTTGAAGAATTCTTGTTTGGTAATGAAGACGACGACGACGAGCAAGACGAATACTCGTGGTTTTTTGACATGCCGCCTTGAATCAGTGAGCCAATTCGAATTACCAAACATCAAGATGAATTTAGGGATGCAATGAAGTCATTGTCCGCTTATCACAAACCAAAGAGTACGATGTGGATGCCAGTGGACGATATTATTATCGGAACGTTTCTCAGGACTTGAACCGGCGCATAGATCCATACGGGAGGTGCAGCGCTTCAGTCGATTACTCGTCCGTATTTGCAAGAAGAAGGCAGTCATAGCGCCAATCAGCCACATCAACAAGAAGAACTTTCTGTCAATCTCTACTCTTTCCAGGAGATGTCGTGACGCCTAAATTGGCTCTATTAGTATCTCCCAATCGTCGATACTATGCTGGCCTGTCTCAAGATTGCGAGCTCATTATGACCGACCATGCCTTTGGAGAAGATACGGTGGTATGGACGAGATCGGATTCTCAGTTTGCATCCGGAGGCCAGTCACCGCACAGCAAGAGTACTGTTTTACAACACTGTGATCCCCTCATTTATTGGTGGCACTAAGACGACCCGAAATGCCGCACCACATTTTATGGTACGGTGATGTTGCCGGCGAAGACGACGATGGCAATGGAGACACGTTTGAGCCCAGTGGCTCTGGCTCATCATCATTTGCCTATTATTCTTCGGCACTGACGTATTTGGCACAAATGGGGAACGATGGCTCTTCGGTAGTCTACAAGGTCGGGTCTTCATAGCCGCAGTTGCAAGAATTGCCCCTGTCGACTCGGGCCTGGTTTGCCACTCGGCACAAATAACGGAAGTGATAGTACTAGATTGCCTTCTGGTGACGAACTTGCTTTCCATTACGTAACTTGTGTGCTAGACGATGGACGCATTGCAATTCCACGCATCCCCGCTTATACACCCGATTGTTAGTATTGAGAGCACTGCACAACACTGACTTTTTCATAGAATACCGTAGTGCGGCCATTATTCGACAATTGCTCGCTCTGTAGTTGATTTCATGACTTGAATTTTTTACAGTAAATTACAATAGCGTTAGAGTCTATGCTGTCAAAGCCGCTTCGTCTACAATGGTCCGCAAGGTAGTTATTCGTAGAGGCCTCTTCGGCCGTGTTGTTATCACGTGACCACATTAGCGGTCGATGTTGTCGAATATTCCATTCGAATGGTTCGAACTTCAAGTCGACGAACCGAATACTCATGTCGTTGGCAATGTCCGATCGGGCTTCAACTTTGGCGGAAATTTGGAATATGAATCTGGGACTCCGCCATGACTCGTCAAATTCTCGTCATCGAAGAGGCGGAAAAATGGGAGCGGGAGACGGCAAATTGAAAAGGAAATATCATTTCTGGGACTCCATATTGCCTTCCTTTTGTTCTTTGAATTTTTTCCTTTCCTTTTTCCCCTTTCTTCTTTATAAAATCTTATTAGCTACCTACGTGACCGGACATAAGCAGATCACGGATTGTGTCCCGTAAAGTTGGGAGAATCTCACACGACATACAGCAATACTGCCTTCGGGGATAAACCCACTGCGGCTCCATTAATTGGAGAATGCCAAGCCCTATCGAGGAAACCACGACCCGAGCAGCCATAAATATTGCTGGCTGGTATGATGTGGCTGTAGCAAGGAGTATACTGCTGTCCTTCTTGCTACCATCCAATAAGAAAGACAACGAACGGTTGGCAGCTTGAAAGAAAAAGAAATTGTAGACTTTGCAAACTAATAGTAGAATCTATCGCACTAGTACTAGGTACTAAAATTTAGAGTTAAAGCGGGGCTCTGCTAGCAGAAGAGACTTGATGAATAGAGTTCTTCTTTCATTGTTGACTGCTCTCGTGTCGCCCATTCAACTTTATCAGGAGCAAGAATGTACAACAAAGTACTTTACTACAGTGTACAGAATAGAGTGAACAGTACTATACCTGCCAGAAAATAGCTACAGTAGATAGCTAGAGAACGGTATGTAGTTGGCCATCCAGCTGATCAACACTCAGATTTTGCGCCGACTCCTCGCTTTTTTAGTGGCAACGTCGTTCGACTGGCTCCGAACGACCAATGCAATGCAAACGCTTCCGACATAGACGATCGTTTGTTACACGGGATTGCGTGTGGAATTTTGTGTGGAGTAAGGCCCAAAATTCCACCCGTGGTATTTTTTGTACCAAAATTCCATTTTCCCGTATGTAGAAATAGTTAGTCGACTCTCTCAATATCTTATCGCCTGTATGTGCTGTAGGGTCCTCGTGGCAGATACATTCACAACCAGTTTGCTTTCTCGTCTTGCTGCCTTGTATTCCAAAAAGCCATCGAAGTGGTCTACCGGCTCTGAAAACTTACTAATAGCCTTGCCCCTCCAAACGCGGTACGAGTTTGGAGATCCTGGCATCACACTTCGAAAGTGTGCCAAGTAGCCTTCTTTTTGAATCCCGGGTATCTTTGGTTTGGTCAAGTTGGACGTCAGGAAAGCATGATGAGTGTGGTAGAGCCAGATGCGATCCGCAAGGAAGATCTGTTTCGGTCCACTTGTACGCCCCGTTGTGATGCATTTTTTGTTCAATTCGCTTGCTCCCTCGAAGACGGGATCGCCGTTACAATAGGTCATGACGCGAGAAGGCCACTTAACCCCATCAATGTCTGGTGGTGGATCCGTTCCAAGATTTTCCTTTGTTATTTCCAACACTGTCTTTTTTCTGTTGGTTGGCACAAAATACTCGTCAATGTCCATATTGGCAAAGTATTTAGTAGTGAACCCAAAGCGATGCAGTGCTGCTATTGAAGCACCACCTTGCGTATGACAGGTTTGGTACCTTCTGGAACTGTATTTAGCAGATTCGTTCATTGGATTCCATAGTCGCGTTACCAAGCCCGAGTCTATATAGGGCTGCAAAATGGTTTCGATCGGTCCGTGATCCTGGTGGTCATTGTCCACTATCACAAAGTGATCGAAGCCTTGATAATGATGATACTCAATCCAATCAGGGATACGATGATTCCCGCTTAGCGGGCGGCGTCCCTGGACGTATTGGTACGTAGAGCGGATCCGAGTATGGGCAATCATCTTGAATTGATTCGCCTCCAAATTGGCGGGGTGGCAAATGGCAATGTCGGATATTTGGGGAGCCTCTGAGATGTTTCGGGCTGTTTGGCTGGGATCCTCCACATCATACAAAGCATACAAATCGACTTTCAAAGCTGTCGTTTTCTGACCACGCACAATCAAATGCCGATATTCCATGGGTATCTGGCAATGGATTAGAAACGTCATTAAATTATCCTGCTCCGCATTTCCTTTGCCGTAGATGGGGTGGGCCGGGTCTGACATGACTGGCGTAGTTCCCTGGAACATACAAAGGAATTGGTGCGTCCTCCCCGATGTCTCGTTTGCGAAAAAGTAGTCGGCATCCTTGAATTGTGGATCGATTGTTCCACGGTGCATGCCGACAAAGACTGCGTACTCTCCAGTGTTGGATGCAAAGGCATCGTACAGCCAAGGTAAACCAGAGTGGCGCTCAGGGTACGGATAAGCTCGGAAGCCACAGGGATATTGCTGCGACGAAGGAGTCTTCGAAGTGGATATTCTTCCTTGGATGTTCCACAGTACCGGGTCTTCCACTTCGGTTGAATATTGGGGTGGGACCACCGATAATTGAAGAGTGTGGAGGATAATGACGCAACTTAGTATCAAGGTGGTCAGCAAAACAATGAGGATCCTTCCCGACATTGCATTCCTCTAGCTGGGATATACTTTGTCCAGAAGAAGGAGACTAAAGGTGGTTGTTGCTGCGTTGCAATGCGTCTCTTCGGTTTGGTGTTCCCAGCGCCTCGTCGACAGAGGAGGATACCAGTATTATTTACCAGCGGTACGATACAGAAAATGCCTCCAACAGCGATGTCACGAATCGGACAGGCATATGTTTGCGTGCCAGCCGTCCCTAAATACTCATGAAGTGCGACATCCGGTACACGTCACATGACACATTTTATCTGCCACCAAAAGCTGTGTTCCGAGATGGCCAAACACACCGCGAAACATAACAGTCAAACGATACATAGAGTAGATCGACTTTCGTCGACTTGAACGTCGCCGATTTATTCGAGAGTTCATTGGACGGGACCATGGCAATACGATGAAATTGACGCGCCCTATATCCTTTGCTGCCACAGCTGTTTCCTCTTCCTCGGCCGCCGTCTCTCCTCGCTCAAACCCCATCGTCAATCGTCTTCCATGGCGCCACTTGACGGTGGAATGGAGTCCCAAAGCCGTCAAACTTTACGAGAATCAACCGGAAATCTTTCAAACCACAACTCACTGGGTCTTTCCCGATTTGCCACAAGTGCTTAAGCCCGATCATCGAAAGTCTTATTTGCAATCGACGCCACCGCATCAACGCATTCAAACGCTGGCAGCCTGTCGGCACGAATCCTATAAATCCCTGGTGGAAACAGCCAAACATCGCCTCGAATGGACGCAAGATGATGGTGGCAAGGGAAAGCTGTTGCTGGTGGGTGGCAATGGCAAAACCGCCGATACTATATCCACCATTGAGGCGGCAAGGATTCTTCGGTCCGAGCTGGGGGAGACTGCCGAGCTATGGGGCGTGGCCGATCCGAATGATCCAGAGAGTGTCGAAAAAGTCATGGCCAAGACCGAGGCGGGAATTACGGGATTTTTGACTCAACCATTATTGACGTCTATAGCGTGGGAGACGCTGCCCTTGTATCATTCAGTTTCAGGCGTTACCGTGGTGGCGGGCATGGCGCTGCCTCGTACCGCACAAAATTTACAGTTTTGGCGGCAACTTTTGGACCGACCCCAGTTACTCGACAAGGATCCGCTGTTTCAAAGCCATCTAGCCTACTTTTCTCAGCCCTATACTACCTCCATGGCCTGGATTGGACGAGAACTCCAGCAATTTGTCCCATCGGGGGCTGGTGAAGATAACGATGGGACCACTTGCCATGCCATGGGCATTGATGGAGTTCATTTGATGCCACTCCAGAATACTCGGGATCTAGCGGCAATTCTTCAGACTCTTTCTCGATGATTCTGTCAATTGCTGTGCCGTTGACTACTAGCTACTGCTACTCGGTTGGTAAACAAGAACTCGTAGGTTCAAAAACGGCATTCCAGCAATTTACAAAAACTAGACAAAATGCAAATCTTCTTCAAAAACCCTTGCTGGTACCTGCCGATTTCTCGTGCGCGTTGGACAATGTTCGATGAAGTTCTTTGCTGTTGGGTCCTTTGGCTCGCCTGGCTTCATCTTCGGGGGTATTTTTCCATCGATCCTTGAGCGAAAGGTCCGCTCCATACGATGACAAGACTCGTATTGCGGCCACATTCCCTTCGGCGGCAGCCACATGCGCCGCCGTTCGCTTGTCGTAGTCTGCGGCATTCACCTGAATACCAGCTTCCAAAAGGCGTCTCAACAAGACTATATCGCCGTCAAAGACGGCTTGACACAAAACCGACGCGGCGAGACTCTCTGGCATACAGAGTTTGCCGCCTCGCTCCAACAAAACTTTCATTGTAACATCGTTACCATTTTTGACGGCTTCCAAGAGAGCCGTCGAGCCATGCATATCAATCAAATTGGGATCGGCCTACAAGCGAGCACGTGCCAAGGAAGGAATAGGATGAGTCTTTTGTGACCGTGCTCAAATGGAATCGTAGAGCAAGCACTTACCTTGTAATCCAAAAGCATTCGGACTACATCCGTGTTGCCTTTCATGGCGGCAACCATGAGGGCTGTCCGCTGGTCGTAACTATATAGGAGCGATTGTTAGATTCCGCATTGCGTCACCCCCAAGGTTTTGTTTCCCGTCGGCGACTTACTCTGCATTGTTTGGATCGAAGCCTTGGTCACACATGAGTGCTATAGTATTCGTGTCACCACGGGACGCCGCAAAAAGGAGCCTCGTTGTCTGGTCATCTAATTGCTTTTCCATGTGCATCTTGACCAGATCTGCAACCGCAGTTAATGCTTCTCTTCGATGTTGTACTTTTGTTGACAAAGTGGCTTCTTCCACTACGTCAGTATCAAAAATCATTGAACCGTAGCTACCGGTTTCAATATCTGTTTCGGCGATGGTATGGCGACTTTGGTCTACTGGATCAAAGACAGATCCCGCCCGGAGAACCTCCAAACTTCGAGGCAGGGCAACTTCCATGGCTTGGACTTTGGTCAGGAGATTGGTCAGAATTTTACCAACGGATCCGGGGTGGTCTTGCGCCAGCATTTTATATGCCGCCTGTGACATTGTCAAAGTCTTGCAAACAGTGAGACACGCCACTGAGTCTACTTGTGGAGATTCCGTAAAGAACCCTACTGCACCAATGAAATCGCCGGCTTCTAATTTGCGTCGCCGCAAATGCTCGTCCACATCAAATTCTTCATCACAGAAAGAGTCAAATGTAGGTAGTGGTTGTTGAAGAGCCACTGTGAGGGCTCCACCTCGTACATCATCTGGCGTCGTGATTTCTGCCACGCCACCGACGAGCAGAAACAAGTCCGAGAGAATGGATCCTCGCTCGACGATTTCCTCGCCGGGGCTGAAAATTTCGACCGTACATGACGCCAAAAAAGCATCCACAAACTGGGGACGGACTCCTGTCATCAGCTCAGTATGAATCAGTGGTTCCAAATAGAGTTTGCGTAGAATCTTTCGACGGAGTGCACTTGGGAAATGCTTGAGTACTTGCTCATCTGAAATCTCCCGGTTGTTGAATTCGAGTCGCAACTGACTTTTCAGCTTTTTCAAAAACGCCTCGTCAAAATTATTCATTTCTCCATATTGTTGTAGCGTCTGCAAGGAATCGCGAAACTCTCCAGTCTTCTCGTCGCCCTTGACGATCAATAATGTTATGGAACCAATGATCCAGGCGGCTACAACGACATTTACCAGCATGAAGAAGCTACCCCAGAGTTGTTCGGTTGAGTTTGCGGGTGAAAAGTCTCCGTACCTGCATGGCAATGAGTAAGATTGTCACAGAGACCTGTGAACATATACCTCCGATTCCAACTTTACTTACCCAACGGTGCAAAATGTGACAATCGACTAATCAAGAGGAGTGCGCAGATATGGTGTAAGAAACTGCGCATCTCAAATCGTTGGCGCAAACGCGGCAATTAGAATGCTCACCATATACAATGAAGTAACGTATCTATCCAGACCGTCCATATCCGACACAAGAGGACCCAGCCAAGTCTTTTGGTCAAAATTGTGCAGTCGAGCGAGGAAGTACATTGTACAAGCCTCAATGTGTGTCAACGCCAGGACTGCCCCAAAGTTCCTCAGCATAGTGAACCACAGAAGCGAAACGCGAGCATCATATTGTAGTATATCTGACAGCTTCTTCATACGATGTAACCGCACAAAGTGAAGTATTCGTACGACTGATATAAGGAGAGCAGTCTCCCCTCGCTGGCCCAACAGACCGAACGCCAGTAAGGTGACCGTCTCGAAGGGAAAGACTCCAATCAAGTCTACCCAGAACATTTTTTTCAGGTACTCTCGGATAATTTCCTCTCTTTCAAAAACAATGAGCTCATTCTTGTAGAAGACCAAGTTGAAATTGACAAAGATGTCCACCGTAAAGATCGAAGTTAACAACAATTCGATCACGCCAGAAATTTCATTGAAAGTCCCCGGCGCTTTCTGAAACGCAATTTGGAAAGGACCAAAAAAGACAGTAGCGATAGCCCCAATAGCCGTAATCGCCCACCAAATCTTGTAGGTTGGATTCCATGGAAAGAACACCCCGCGAATATTGGCCTTCTCAATCATTTTCTGATCCGAAAAGGTGTGCCCTTCGCCTATCACCCCGACGGGCCGCGATTTCAAGAGCTCCAGCGCTTCGCGGGACGCCCCCCGCCTATGCTTCTTCACAAGTGGCTCTCGATCACTGCTCATGGTTGCTCATGTAAACGATGTTGAAACAAATGCAACGCGTGATGGCAAAACGAAGTGAATGGGGAATCGATGCGGCTGCCGAGAAATGAAGTGTGCGGATCTTCAACACATCACCCCTATCGCGCCCGTCAGCCTTGAAGCGCGAAACTTCCGAGAATCGAAGCGGAAGATTGCTTTGCCCGCCTGCCCCCCGCCCGGCGACTACGGTAGGTAGTTCGACTACCCCGAACACTTACTGAATGTGGCTCTAGAGGTTACAACCTCGAGGTACTGATGGTACTTCCAAGCCATAGTCCGATAGATCGTTATTCAATGGCCAGGTCTCTCCTAGATTCAAAGCTAGCTATTTGAAAAGGACTGTACTCATTTTCTCTATTAATGCCCGTTCGTAATGCTTGCTTTCTACTTGTCGTCAGTAGCGTTTTCTACTAGACCAAAAAGTCAATGGGGCTCGAGCTTGGATTCTGCGCGGCAAGATCAAATACTTGCTTGACAAAACCAATCGAACGACTTGTAGCCCCTTCACGCTCCAAGCGCTCGCAATGTTCCTTTCCGAGCTCTGCCCAGTCAACAACCACCGTGCTATTGCGATATCGCTCCAGCATGGCGGCGTTGATGTAGAGTTGATCGTGACCATATCCTGACATGATCCATTCTTCGTTACGGTCGGGCTCCTTTTGTTCTTCTTGCTTCGCTTCATCTTGTTTTTCCTCTTCCTCCTTGGGAGGCACGTAGACAGGCACAGGAGGCGGACGATGTGGATTAGGGCGTCGAGGCGGTCGTGGTCTTGCGCGACGCTCTTTACACCATTCACATTGAATGCCTCCCTTTAGAATAATCATGTATTCGGTATCAAAGTACATGGTCAATTTCCAACGTACATTTTCGTTCCACGAGATACCAAAGTCCTGTTCCCACTCAATGCTGCAAGTTAATTTCCGTTCCTCTTGATCCCACACCAAATCATGAAAGTTTACCCGCGTCGGCAGGGGAGTTCCATCGTCCATGGGCGGTAAATCGCGGCAAGCAGGGTGTTGGTAGGACAAGAACGAGTTGGTCGGTGACAGAAAGTGATACGATGCACTTCCGACGAACAATCGTTTGCAAAAAACATTCCCCCAAATCGAGTCTCCATTGTATCTAGGAACTGAATTATCCTCAAACGTCGCATCAAGGCGCTGATACAGCTGCTTGTCAGGGCCCATTCCAAACAAAATCACGTGAGGAGTGGGCACGGGTCCAATGGTCTGTCGTTCCCAGTAAACCTGTGGGAAATCTTTGCTTGTCGTAGTCCACCGAATTTTGGCTCCCACAGCTGGCCCCATTGGTTCTTTGATCAAATCTACACCTTCTCGGACCGTCTGACTGTGTTTTGATCTCGGCCATCGAATGGTGGGATGTTTGGGGTCTTCAAAGTTCAAATAAAAGGGCCACCCCGACTGTCGATATTCATTGTTCCTCACTTGAATTTCGGCCCGTTTCTCTTCTCCCTTGACCATCCATGATATCGTCCAGCGACCGTCAAAAGGAAATCGGCATAGTTGACGTTGCTCCGTAGTATACTCCGCTGGGAGTGTTTTATCGTCTAGATGCCTATCGCGTCGCATATGGATTTGCCCGCATCGAAGGAATCGATAGTCGGGTGGAAATCCCAGAACGACATCCCATTCATAGCTACCATTCAACCGACTAGGAGCCCAAGAAATCGTTCCGTGAAATGTCCGCGAAGCTTTGTGAAAATGTGAGCCTGGTTCAAAGTACTTGACTTGAGGCGCAATCTGTCCATTTTCCAAACGCCAACGTTCCTTGTCTTTTTGCAAGGGAATAGCAATGTTCAGGAATGGTCGTTCCTGTTGATTCGTCTTTATTTTCGACCAGTCCCAATGGAAACTTAATTGTCCCACTTTACCATGGTACGGAACGTAGACAGCATCTTTCAATGGCGGCGGATCTTCTCCATCATTCTGGCTTTCAAAATAATTCGTGTCTTTGGGATACAAAAGTTTTCCCGAATCTTGATCAACCAATTCAAAGAGTGATAATTCACGCCGACACATGGGACATCGACCCAATGTCGGTGCGGAGAGGTGCGTATCTGCCTTGGACGGAGGAGGCCATCGGCTTTGTTCTCCGTTGGCATTGAGAATTTGTTCCATACATTCAATGCACGTGGAATGGCGGCAGGGACCGCAGACCAGAGTTTCGACTAGCGTCAAACATACTGGACACGATCGTTCGTCGTCTTCAGAATGATCATCGTCGTTTTCCGGGGAGGGAGACATGGTAGTGTAAAGGGTAATGAAAGGAATCTCTTGGAAGTTATGTTGCATGTATTGTGGTCGGATGCCACATGACACGATCGATGGGTCATTTTGCGAGATCTGTCGGTGGCAGGTCTCAAAAAGGGGGATTAACGGGGCAAACAAGATGGATGATTCCCTCGAATCATGAACAGGACTGAACTGGGACTCGGCCGCTGTTCGCATTTTATTGTAGGAATCAAACTTTCGCTCTATGTATAGAACTTGGGGTAATCGCTTGAAAACAGATTCCAAATGTTCCAAATCTTGCTATTGTAACTGATTCGTTTCGTTCAAAGCTTTGTACACGTTATGAAATGACCGAGCAGCAGCTTGAGCAACGAACTAGTACGTCAAATACCCGAAACCGCAAAAGTCTCGTTGAAACTCTATTGCAGGCTCTAATCGCTGTAATTAACTAAATGCTACTGCCGGTAATCGAGATCATACTACACGCATTGCCCCTGAAACGTGGCTCTGAACAAGGCACAAAAGGAAGCTCGTCCCGTCGGCTCGGACTGACTACAAACCGAAGACGCGATCTATCTCCTTTCCAATACTACAGTCATGCCTAGCTACTACATCGTATAGGTAGCGTGTTCTAAACAGCGTATTTTCTTCTTGACAATAAAATCGATGATTAGATTAATAATAGCGCTTCCACTCCGTCAAGAATCTTGCTCATTGTCGTTTGCGCGGACCAAAAGACCAACAGGGCACCGACACTTGACTTTGGATTGGCTAATCCCCACTTTGAGATACGAACACCAATTCCCACAAAGCTCAGCGGAAATAAAAAGGATTGCATGGCCCGTTCCGCAGCCACTGCGGCTTGTTCCACTGTGAATAATTCTCCCGAATTTGGTGGTGTCACCATGAGCGGTGAGAACTCCAACAGAGGAATTCCATAATACACAAACAAAATGATAGCACACAATCCCAGATTTAGATTGCGTGACAGTTTTTCCCAGACCGCCAGGTCCGCTTGTCGCGCTTCTGCTAGCGCCGCAAGTTCCTTTTCTTCCGCCAACATTTGTCGTTCCAGTTTGGACGTTTCCACAAAGGCAGGAATGCCCTTGTCTCGGGATATCTTGACTTTCTTTTCGAGATCCTTCAGCTTTAATTCACGTAGTTTGACCGACGTGGGCTTTTTCTTGTGGTTCCAGAGAATGGCACGCAACAAGATTTCCCACGTGGCGCCGGCCACTAACAGCAGGAACATGTCCGCGGATCGGATACTGGCCAGAGGAATTTCGGGGTGTGGAATAAAGCCCATTTTGGTCACGAAAAAAGCACAGCCGTCTCAATGCGAAATACGCTCTAGCTAATCTCTGCAGCAACAGTCCACTTGGATTCAACAACCAATGTGTATAATGGCAACAAAGCTAGGAAAGTGTGATAATGTCAATGGAAGACAACCGCAGCGAGCGGACGACGGGCTCTCTCCCGCTGATGGCCATGTCTGTCTGTCTGTCTGTCTGTCAATGCGTGCGTCGGCGGCGACCCCCGAGCGAGGCGGCCCGATGGCTTTGTTCGTCGTACGATAGTCGCATGCGCGATTGGGTGCGATGCTGGGTCGACAGAGTCAATCGGCATCAAATAGCGCTAACTTCGCCGGGTTTCGATCGCACGAACCCCGCTAGCTCGTTCGTTGGATCGCTTCGCAGAGGCGAGCATCTACAGCGGTACTTTTGTCTCCGATCATCGACGACAAGATCTCTCCAAGCAGTCACTCATCAATTTCTATTTAAGGCTACCGGTGCTTATGTTATTTAACGAACATGCAAGACTCGATGGAGAAGAAACAAAATCACGAATAACAACCTGTGCATGAACCAAAAAGAAACTCTTCTTGGTGACGGTAGCGTCATTCATGCCGGTTTCTGGGCATAGAAAAACAGTACCTGGTAATACCGGTAGTTGAATCCCTGTTTTAAAGTATATAGCCCCTACAGAGAATTGTGTGAGGCTCTGTTCTTAACTGGGTTTCTGTCTAATGGTACCTTGCACTACAAATAGCTGAAAGCGAATGCGAGATCACTAGGAAAGGACAAATGCTCCGAACTCTTCGGAAGAATATTTAAGACACAAGGTATTATGTGGTACTGAAATTCACCGGTGCTGAAGTATATAACCCCAAAGTTCGGTACTAAAGTTCGATGGTGAATGTTTCCCTGGATGCGTGGAAAAATCGAGCCATCGTTGAACCAGGGGCAAGAAAACGAGAAATTTTTGTTTCTCCCCTGCCGTGCTGGTTCCTCGAATCCGTTTTTCGCCAATAGTTCAATCGCGGCTAGTTGCACAATAGAATCCCATGGTGGTTGTGATCAATCGACTCCCACCAAACTCATCGCATTTGAACATTTGACTCCCACACAAGTTCACGATTTGAGAAGTAGTATGACTGCCATTGTATCGCCTCCTCAGGATCGCATAAGAAAGACAGCGTCGGTGGAAGAATCGAACGAGACAATGGATAACACCATGGTGGTTCCTCAACACCACCGCGAGGAAAAGTCGGTAGTTTGTTCGGATGTTTCGGATTATACATCCATCACTGAAGATTCATCCAATTCATCATCGAGCTTTTCCAGCGATGCCACTGATCTTCTGACATCGGCTACGGTGCCTCTGCAGTTGAAAAGCCAACAGGAGACGGATAACAACGCCTGCATCAACTTGGGTCGGGCCATTCGTTTCGCAGCAGAGGTTCAATACCACAGTATCCTCCATCGCCTTGATTATTCCCCAGAAGAAAAGTCGGCGTGCTGGTATGTTCAGCGCGAGTTTGTAGCTGTTCGGGAGGAAGCGCAAGCCTTGATTGACTTGATCGAGAGTGGCGCGGAGATCCCCGATGACGATGACCTGCCATCACCACGCGGCTTGGAAAATTACTTTACGAGTGGAGCACGAGTGGCCATTTTGAACCACAGCTATGCCGTGAATGCAGTGCTAACAGAGCAGTGTCAGCAGCAGTTGGCGGGCATTAACGATGACAAGGCGATTGCGAAGATGTACCGCAAGGTGAGCCTTCGGTGCCGATTCCCTGCTCGCATGCAGGCTCTGGTAGACCAGGAAGAAGCCTTGGATAAATCATCAGCATGTTGATGCAGATCTGGGTCGCTCCCTACTAACTGTCTTCTTACAGAATGACAGTGTGCGAACATCAACTATCAAGCAACCTGCCAAAGATGACTTTGCCACAGACTAGTTACGATAAACTAGAATCATTTGGGGAATAACAAGTACGCCAGATATAGCATTAAAGGAAGGAGTTTCTCCGTGATAGAGTTTTGTTGATTAGTGCTTATGACTACAACCAGCGGGGCGTTGGCGCACTTGACCTTCTTCCAGTGAGCGCGCTTTGCTAACTACCCCGTCCTGAAAGAGGCCGCCTCCGGACACTAGCTCGGTCTCTACTGACCCAATTCCAGAGTGCGTCGAAGATCTTCAGTCACAATGCAGCAGCCAAAGTCTGGCTCAGTTTGCTCAAAGTCTTCTAATATGACCGCAACTGTTAAGTCGTCCTGCCATCACCACCTGTTGGATAGCATTTCAAACAGCGTCTTTGGTACTTGCACAAGGTAGTTTCTTGATAGATGTTATTGTGGGGGTCGGACGGTCGATCTCCACTCGAGGGGCACACCCTCAAACATTCCGGCGCTGATCAAAGTGGTTCGTTTTCCTTCTCGGTCAGCCAAAACTTTGATCATGCTGGAAGCAGACTCTTCCCGTCGGCATCTTCTTCGTAGTCGTCATCGATCGTCTCACTCCTTTTGGGAGCCGTGAACGAAACTGCGAATAAACCCAGACTGTAAAGGAAGGTCCCGAGCACAAACATGGTACCAGGACCAGCAAAGCGGAAGTTATGGTAGACGTAGTTGAAGCATACCGGACCAATCGCTTCTGCCAACGATGTCAAGGAGAAAAGCGCCCCTTGGATTCTCCCCTGCTCCGTGTCGGCCACGCATTTGGATGCCAAAGATGAGAGCAGTGGGTTGTTGGTGTTGGTCAATTGTGATAGGCATAGCCCAAAGTACAACAGCCACTTTACCGGCGCAAAGCCGTAAATGAGATTGTGGATTGTACCAGAGCAGAAACTAACAATCAAAAGCCGTCGCTCTCCCAAGAGGGATATCAGATATTTGAGAAGGACAGCCTGGATCATCACACCAAACATACCGGTGACAAACATCATACCCGCCACGTCGCGATCCGTCACTCCAAGATTATTCTCCACGTAGAAAAAGAACAAAATAATATCGCCACTAAAGACCATCTTGCTCAAAAACGCGCCGATCGACAGCAGGATGAGTTGCTTGCTTCGGAGCAAAATAGCCATATCTCGGAATGGACGCCAAACAATCTCGCCAATTTGTGCGACTGAAAACGTCTCAATCTTGATATCGTGATCTCCACCTTGGTTCATTATTGATTCAGCAGCCTCGATTCGCTTTTCTAACGGGAGGGTCTCGGGTAAAAAGAAGATTGCAATCAATAAAGCCGATATTCGAACGCAACTCGAAAATATGGCAATATGTAAATGACTCATTACCGCCGCGAAAAAGGGAGCAATGGCGATACCACCCATGAAGGAACCAAAGAAAAGCCCATATGCTGCAGCACGATGTTTCTGCGAAATAACGTCGGAAAGTTGCGTGAAACCAATTGACAAAATGTGAATGATACTGGAAAGGCTCTCTGCCGCAAAAAACCATGATGGGTTGAGGCTATGATATGTTTGAATCAACAGGAAAGCAACAGGAGATAGTGACAAAAAGAAAAGGGACAAGATTTGGATATCTGTATTGACCAAACGTAACTTTGAGACTGACGTGGAAAAGAAATTCACATACTCTTCTCGAACACGCACCTCGTCGACCATGTACATCCGCATAGCTTCCAGCCACCGAGTTGGATAGAAGAGCCGCCAAATACCTCGCCAGGGCAGCATACGACGCTACTGTTTGCGCGTGTTCCGCTCCTTGTAAACATGCTAATGGCTTGTTGGAGGCAAAAGAATTGCATAGGCCCCCTTCCGCATCATAACCGTACAGAATTTCCGCGTATCGTTGCGTGGCGACCTGTGGGATCACGCCAATCAAGGAGCCGATTCCAAGCGCTGTCAGAAAGCCCAACAAAACAACCAGAGAGCCCCCCTTGGAGTGTCGAAACTCGGCCAGGAATGTCTTGTACACCACGAACGACGAGCCACGACGTGATCGGTACGCCCGTCGCCGGACCTTGACGACGCTTGCTTCTTCGTTGCCTCCTCGGGTCACAGAACCATAGCCTTCATGCATCGTCATGGCATCCACAATTTCGTCAAGATGATTCCTCGGTCTGCCTAAGTGATGCAAGTGACCATGGTAGCCGGTAGCTAGTGAGTTGGTGAAGCTACAGTAGCCTGGAAGTGATGCGAATGATCTGCAAGCAGAACGTGAAATCGAACCTGTACGCGTTTCGTGCGTGTCGGAGGGAGAAAAAGCTTCGCCAGAACCAGTCTAGCGAGTCGTCTCATGCTCACGGCGCGCGGGAGGCGTCGTCGTCACGCACGACGGCCGGACGGCGTCTGTGCCTCACCCCGTATTGGTCGAATGAGTCAGAGCGATATCTTTGCTTGCTTGCTTTTCTGGATCTTGCTCTTTCTTCGTCACCCATCATCGGCTAGAGCGGCTGAAGCTGTTGCCATTATCACCACAATCCTCATCGACCATGGGATATCAGCGCTTTGTGAGTACATTGAGTCTATAACAATGTAATCTAGCTAGCGGGCTGGTGGCCCACGTCCATTGGAAATGCCCCGGCCAGGGACGATGGAGCGAAGTTAATCATGTGGATGCGCTCTTCTCGCGTGCCTCGCCTGTCGGATTTTCAAGTGTACCTACACTGAAATTGGACACGCTGTGAAATTTTCGAACGCCCAATCGAAACAACGACGAAAAAAGATATGATACAACTCAGAACTAGATGTTATTCCACGCCCCAAAACGTATGGTGGAGTATGCATCCGGAAAGGGCCTAACCCGAAACGCAGATTTCACCAAAACGTTTCGCGCCACAATTTCGGCAGTATCGCACCATTGAAAGCAATCAACATCATTATCACCATGGGTCGTTCTGGTAGCAAGAACGACCACCGCAGGTCCTCTGCTGGCCGTGGAAGAGGCGATGGACGGAACGTGGCAGGGTTGTTTCAAAAGCTGATGCGTGATCAAGAGGCCACCATGCGAAGCCGTCACCAAGCCCTTCGTTTTCTAGAGGGCATGGGGTCGTTTTCTTCCAAAGTGGAGCTATTGAATCAAATGACGGATCGTCGAAACAATGGTGAGCGGTGTTTGTCTGGCGTGTTGGGCTTTATTGAGAGCCCAAAGGATATCACCGAACTCTTGGCGCCGTTGATTCAATTTGGAGTTCATCCCGACACAAGCAAACCGTTGTATCGGGAATTGCGCAACAAGTACCTCTACATGATTTACCTCGTACCTATGTGGAAGGAGTTTGTTGCTTCGCAAGATATTGCGATGTTGCCTCAAGAAACGATGGACTTGCTTTGCCTATTTCTGTCGCTAGTCGCCAAGGCCTACGGCGAGGTCAGAGCGAACCCTTTCGTAGCCACCATCGCAAAGGAACTTCGTGCTCGCCAAGACATAAAACAAGCACAGACGCTATGCACTATACTGCTTGTTGACGAAAAGGAGAAGCTTCAGGATACCAAGTCGCGTGCCGCCCAACATGGGGACGGCGCTGAGAATCAAGAAGTTGCCTGCTGGGTTACCGATCGAGTTCCTCCAGGAGATCGCCACAACAACGATCACTTGAACTTTCGTGATATCTCGATTGTCCCGACTGCTGAGGAACTACGGTGCCAAATTCCGCCTTATCTACCACTGGCGACCGATGAGAATAGAATCCTGGACGACCCAGTGGTGCATCTACTGGACAAGAACTTTCGTTTGCTACGAGAGGATGCCATTAGTACCATGCGCCAGTGCCTCACGGAGAGGAAACGCTCGTGGCATAACGCAAGAATAATTGGGCTGGATCTCAGCCAAAACTCTCTCTCGTTCAAAGTACAGCTTGATCCGCCGTCCACTAGCACGTTCGATTGGTCACGAGCAAAGGACTTATGTATGGTTCTGTGGTGGCCTTTTTAGACGGAGAAGGTAGGATCGAGCGAACAGGCACGGTCACGGTTCATCAATATGATACCGCCAACGAATGGCTTAAGGACCCCGATGGTCCGATCATTGGGGTAACGTTTGAAGACGAAGCAACCTTTGACACTATTGTCAAAGAATTGGTTTTAAACAGAGCCAACAACAATGAATACAATCAAATGAGGCGCGCCGGGAATAGAGAAGGCACGGCAAAAAAGCTTGAGCGGATGGAAACATACGAGCTCTTGGAAGTCTCCAAGTCGTTCTTCTCGTACCAACCGACCCTAAAAGCACTTCAGAAAATGGATCACATTCCTTTCTCAGAGGAGATCCTTCGAACAGCGTCAGCGGGAAGCCCAGGCTATATTCCTGGTCGTGTTTCTTTCCCTTCCATTGGAGGATATCAAAGCTTCACAATGTCAGTCACCGACATAAACGCGGAAAAGCTCATGGAGCGTTCCTCCTTGGATGAATCGCAAGCACGTGCTATCCATCACACGTTGAGTTCAAGAGTATCTCTGATTCAGGGACCACCCGGTACAGGAAAAACGTTCAGTGAGTAATTGTGGCTGTAAAATACAAGTTGACGGTGGCTTGTACTCACAATGTTACGTTTGTTAGTTGGGGGCCTTCTTGCGCAAATAATCAGGATGAATACCGATGAAACGATTCTGTGCGTGTGTTACACCAACCATGCTCTAGATCAATTTCTAGAGCACCTCATGGACTCTGGAGAAACTCGTATCGTTCGTCTTGGTGGTCGGACAAAATCTCCACGCCTATCAAGGTTCCAGCTTCGAGAACTTGCTCGAGCTAAGGGGGGCAGAGACAACGAAGTGGCCTTGCAAATTAAGCGCCTCGATGCGCGAAAGCACAGATTGCGCGAAGAATTAGAGGAAGCAGTTGCACTATTAGATGTTACTGTCGAATGGAAAAGCCCAAGCGGTGGGGCGAAGGGGGTGTTGGCAGACGAGTATCCACATTTGCTCCCATTTTTGACACTTCCTGGAACGGACGATGGATTTCATCGGATTGGCCGAAAGGGGAAAAATATGTCAGAAGATCACCTGTGGAAATTGTGGAAGACGGGTTCTGACATACCTGCTTTCCTCCTGGGCGCCTACAACGGAGATAAGGTCGAGGAGCTTGTCGAGTTTTGGAGCCAATCCGTCGATCAAAGAAATCGACTTGTCGACCAGATCGAAGATACCATTATCAACGAGGTAATGCCTGGAATCAATTCTGTTATGGGAGAAATGCGCGACATTTTTAGGGAGCGGGACGCGTTACTACAAGCCGGAGATTTGGACATTCTTCAACAGGCTCGAATCATAGGTGCCACAACTTCGGGGGCTGCAAGGTATCGCGACATATTATCAGCCGTTTCTGCTGGGGTGATAATAGTCGAGGAAGCCGGTGAAGTGCTTTAAAGTCACGTTCTAACGTCGCTGTCGGCTACCAATGACAATAGTAATGGCGGGGAAACGAAGCACTTGATCATGATTGGTGATCACAAGCAGCTTCGACCAAAAGTCGAGAGCTTCAATCTCACGAAGGTTGCTGGGAATGGATACGATCTTGATATCTCCTTGTTTGAACGGCTGGTTCGAAGTGGTTTACCGGCGGCGAGCCTGGCTGTTCAACACCGAATGAGGCCAACAATATCTCAGTTTTGTCGTCAACAGACATACCCCGCGCTCATCGACCATGCCTCCGTTTCGACCTTTCCCGATGTAAAGGGTGTATCCTCAAATGTTGTCTTCATTGACCACAACTGTATTGAAGATAATCAGGAGTCCCCGGCGCACCTCAGAACACAGCGAACAAACACGACAAAGTCGAACCAATTCGAAGCAGACTTTTGCGTAGAAATCGTCCGTTTTCTCTTGCTGCAGGGCTACCATCATAGTCAAATTGTTGTTTTGACGCCATACCTTGGACAACTTTTCAAGATCATCGGTACAATGAAGTCGCGTCTACATGATGTCGAGGCTTACATCAGTGAGCAAGACCTCGAAAACTTCGAGGATGATGCAAGACAAGAAATTGAGAGCAAAACAGCGAGAGGCTCATCGAGTTCCGTCCGGTGCTCATCGATCGACAACTACCAAGGCGAGGAAAGCGATATTGTCGTAATTTCACTAGTCCGCTGCAACAACAGAGGGGCGATTGGCTTTCTAAAAGAAGAGCAACGCGTGAACGTGCTCTTGTCTCGCGCTCGCTACGGTATGTTCATCGTGGGGAGCTCCAAAACACTTTTGCAGAGCCCCGCCGGACGAGAAACGTGGAGCGGAATTTTGAGCATGATGCAAGATCAAGCCTTGCTTCGCCAAGGTTTCCCAACTGTGTGTACCGTGCATTTGGATGATGCGCCTATAGAGCTCTGCAAGCCTGCCGACTTCTCGCTAACAAGACCAAACGGAGGTTGTCAACGTCCATGCGAATGGCGCCTCTCCTGTGGGCATACATGCCCTCAAATGTGCCACCCTGTTGACAGGGAGCACAGGTTTGCCGAGGCTTTTTGTTGCGAACCTTGCAGAAGGACCCCGCCAGAATGTAATCGTGGGCACGCGTGCCCAAAACTTTGCAAGGAGCCTTGTGGGGAATGCAGGATTCCTATCGGCCCAATTCACCTAGTCTGTGGACATGTTAGCAATTCAATAACGTGCCACGACGCTCGTTCTGACACAGCGTTGGACCAATACTCGTCCCGGTGCAAAGAGCGAGTCCAAATGGCATTCCCAAATTGCGGCCATGAAACAGAGACAACCTGTGGCAACGCAAGATCGGAGTCTCCCAAGTGTTCGGAGCGATGTGGCAAGCTTGGGGAATGCGGCCATCCCTGTAAAAACTCGTAAGTGTTGCTGCTGCGGTCACCGAATCGACATATTCAATGACCCTGAACTTTTATTGATTTCTTTCCACTTTTTTCTGCAGCTGCTCTTCGTGTGATGGAAATCATGGATGCAAAATGAAGTGCGAGCGCTCACTGTTCTGCGGACATGCATGCGGTGCCGCTTGTCATCAAGATGGATGCCCACCTTGTGAGAAAAAATGCATTGTACAGTGCAAACACTCTCGATGCCCCAAATCTTGTTGCAACGCGGTAAGTCCAATCGAAGTCCACTTATAGATTATCGCAGAGTGACCCCCTCATGTCAACTTAACTCTCGAACCAGTGCGCTTCGTGTGTGGAAATGTGTGACTGGGAATGTGTCCATCAAGGCAAATGCCCTCTTGTTTGCGGTGCACCGTGCACCCGACAGCCATGTAATCTGGTAAGTCATTTCCTGGACGAGTATAACGATGCGTTTTGCCCTCTGAAATGTCTGGCAATCTAATAATACCTCAGCGATGCCAGAAGTTGCTGGCCTGTGGTCACAGGTGCCCATCAGTGTGCGGCGAGGATTGTCCAGATAAGAAATTTTGCGTACAATGCTGCAGCCAACAGGTAAAAGACGAGGTTGTCGATGTTATTTGTTTTGAGGCCTATGGTGAGCACAACCTTGATGAAGACCCCGCGATCTTCCTCCCCTGCGGCCACTTTTTTGGAATGTCCACCCTTGATGGTCTGATCCGGTTGGAAGATGCCTATGCTGAAACAAATGATTTGCTTTCTCTACGTGGAAAGGTGTCGGATCGCCCATTTCCGTGCCCCACCTGTCGAGTTCCAATCCATTCCGTAAGAAGGTACGGGCGAATTACGAAGTACGCCATTCTCGAGAGTCTGGAACGGAAGCATATCACGCATATCCGCCAGACGCTCCGTGACCTCTCTGAAGGACGGAAGAAAAATTTTGGTGTACTACGAAGGTTGCGGAAAGATATCGATCGGAGCCCAATGCGACTTGTTGGTGACGCTTGTCGCACACTAGGGCTCGAGGGGCTCGAACCAAGACCAAATACGGATTGTTTGCTTCGTCTTTTGACGATAATGAGCGAAGAATTTTCGTCGCGCTCCAAAGATATCGGGGATTCACATTACGAAGAAGCCGAAAATAGTTTCAAGGAGGGGATCGAGCTTGCGGACGATGAAAAGTATATAAGATCAGGGGCAGAGCTCCGCCTGAAATATGCTTCCTTTCTCTTAAAATGGATCGGCGTCAAGAATGAGCTCCGAAACGTAATCACGGAACAGCTGGATACGGTACTCGACCTTGCGGGTCACTTCCCTGACATGGTCGAAAGAGCTCGCGATCTCAAAAAGATTCTGTCGCCCATTTCTGCCGCCGAAATGAGGCAAGTTTTGGATGCCATGGGCGACAGAAACGGCTACAACTATGGAACTGCGGCCAACGAACATTGGTATGAGTGCCCCAATGGGCATCCATACTTTATCGGCGAGTGCAGTATGGCCATGCAGACTAGCACCTGTCCCGAGTGCGGTGAGCAGGTAGGAGGCGCCTCCCACCAATTGCTAGGAACAAACCGCCGCTGGCGAAGAATCAATAATGTGTAGACCGCTGCTAATAATCCTAAATAGTTCGTACGCAAATGGTCAACTAGGTTCCGGGTTCTCATCTTATGTAGTTCAATTCTCGATTTTGAGCCCCGGTACACCTTTAAGCCCCATTTTCCCAATCGTCTTCTTCTGCAAACTTGGTTGCTCCGACAGTCCATTCTCCTTTGCCCAGGTATTCGCTTGAGCAACCAGCTGTTTCTTGTCCCATTTAATTTTCTTGAGATGGCCATTGTAATATCCAAGCCAAGCACGATACGCCTGCTCCGCCGACAAGCGCAACGGTTTGTCCTTTGCTACATTTCGGAGCATCTGCGAAACAATGTCGGCCGGCTTCTTGCCTTCTGCCGGTGCGGTCGTCTCTAATGGCATGTCGCCGAGTTCTCGCTGCACCATGTGATGCTCTTCATACGTGGACAAAAGCAAGGCTCCTTTACCGTCCTTACCAGCTCGAGCAGTTCTTCCAAGCCGATGAATGTACTGAGCTCGATCGGTCAAGCCTACTTGTAGAACAAACGTCACATCTGGATAGTCCATGCCACGAGCACTCACATCCGAGGAAAACATGACAGCATTCGTTGCTTCTCGAAACTCCTCTGATGCCTTTTCGCGCTGTTTTTGTGACTTTCGCGAATGAATTTCCAAAACTTTGTAACCAGTTAGCTTGGAGACGGAATTGAAAGCTTCAGCCATGAAACCAGTTAATCGAGCCGTGGTGAAAAAGACCATGATCTTATAAGGCTTTTGGCTCGTTTCACGGTCCAAAATACTCGCCAAAGCCAGCATCTGGTGCTCTTGAGGGGTAACAATCAGTTGCTGCTGAACATGGAGATGCGTCTGATCTGCGTCTTCACCCACGGTATCAACAAAGTTGTATTTGGGTCGAAGTGCAATGCTGGCAATTTCGGCAACCGACGATGGCACGGTCGCTGAGAAGAGCAGCGTCTGCCGAGTTTTCTCGCTGGGCTTGAGGAGACGCAAGATTCGTTCAATGTCTGGCCGAAAGCCCATATCCAACAACTGATCCGCTTCGTCAAGGATGAGAGAGTCGAGATTGGTCATACGCTCCGCCAAGCCATTGTTTTGCAAATGATCCAACAATCGACCAGGCGTCGCGACAACAATGGGTGTGATTCCCTTGAGACCCTTCAAGTCCAACTTAATGTTGGTTCCACCGACACAAGTCACAACTTTTTGAAGAGTCTTTTTATGAAAGGTGAGTAGCTTTTCCGTCTCTGTTGCGATTTGCTGGGCCAACTCTCGCGTGGGAGAAATCACCAGGCAATTGACATCCGACGCTGCATGATTTCGAGTAATCATTTTCTCTATTGTCGGAATCATAAATGCCAGCGTCTTACCGGTGCCAGTCTTGGCCTTGGCAAGAATATCATCACCTTTGAGAATCAATGGCAAAGTCTCGGCTTGTACGACAGTCATGAGTTCATACTGAAAGACTTCAGCTAGAGCTCTGCGGCTTGGAGCCGAAATGTCCAGTTCTGCAAACTTGTGCTCTGTAATGTGCGCCGACTTTCTCGCAGCCGCGTCATCATTATTATCGCTCGTGGTGGTGTCGACGGACATTCGATCCACGACCATGACATCCTCTGGTTCTTCTTGTGGGTCTGCCTTGACGGGCGCGGCTTCATGTAGAAACTTGCAGGCATCGCCTCTGTCGCAAGCTCCAGTCTTGGCAAACTGAAAACAGACATTGCTCCGCTTGGGCCTCTTGTTGGACGGGGCATTGTTAGTAGTCTTGTTATTTCCCGCATGTCTCTTGGGATTCGGCCTGTTGTTATTATTGTTATTATTGCGGCCATTGTCCTTTGCAACGTCCGCATTGTTCATTGCCTTGGAGGACGATGCCGCATTTTCAGTCGGATCGGGTCTGGACGACGGAGGATTACCACCTCGGCCCCTTCCTCCTCCACCGCTTCCACCACCACCACGGCGCCAGTTGCTGTTTCGGCCACCTCCACGGCCACGACCACCACTGGCACCGCCACCACCTCGACCGCCGCCGCTGTTGCTGTTAGCATTATTCCGAGGCTTACTGGTGCCGCCACTGTTGCTGGGCTTGCTGTTTTTGTTTCCGACTTGCATTGGTTCTGACATGATACTAGTAGTAGTTGTTGTAAAGGATTGTGAGTTTGCTTTTCGTTCGTAGTACTGACTAGAGGATGATAGTAACCCAAATACAATGTGAGGAATGACTTGGACCATGACTTTGTGGGAGGTTCTGGGCAGACAGCAATGCCTTATCGTTCGGCATGCAAGATTCATGATTGTGTCGAGTCATTGGAACAACTTGCGCAGATTGAGAAAGCGACAAAAAGAAGAAACGGTTTGGTTGGTGCGGAGGTCACTCGTGAGTCACGAACCACAATTCGCGATTCACGGACGACTGCCTTGCGGTTATATTCGACTCACATGACTTTTAGAAGCGCACCGGCCCATTTTTAAATGTTGGCCGCCGGCACGGTCTCATCGCAACGGTCCACGAAAATGAAGTTTCTCATCTTCCATCATCCTCGTCGTCTTTTAACCATTGACGTCAACTAGTGGTACACTTTTCCACAAAGAGACAAAACCCTACTAACACAAGACTCCATATTGCGTTTGTCTGTCTCACACATCATGGCATCGTCCGAATTGGATTTGGCGCGGCGGCATCTCGCCTTGACTCGCACTATCCATGCCAGCAAGCAAGAGGAATTGGAGCAAGCCAAGGAACTGGTAGCTCGATTACAAGAACAAGTAATGCAAGCCAAGCAATACGTAGAAGAAGCACAAGAAACAGTTCAAAACGTCGAGCGACGACTTGAAATAGTGGACGTGGATGAAGACCAGGAAAACCAAATTCCTACTAATGCTGGCGTACCATTGGCTCCGACACATCCGTTTGGCGGCAGTGGTGGCGACGACGACGAACGATCACCATCTCGAACATCTACAACACTTGAACTTATAGAAACAGGGAGATTTATGAATGGGAGTACCGCTGCGGTTCATCGGTCTCACATGCGATTACTACGAAGACTGGAACAAAAAATCAAACGCCGACAGAAACGAGAAAGAGATACTCATGACGCTGGGTCTGAATGAATGAAAGAATCGCGTATTATTGTACTACTACTACACGGGGATGAACAACTTGGGGAAAAGTAGTATCCTGTCGCTAGGGTGCCAACGGCGTGACCAATGATGGTCATGCACGTAGCATTTCAGAATGTAAAGATGCCAGAATTAGCCTGCTCGTACGTCTATCTACTAGCTAGCTTGTTTATACTTCTCTATCTTTGGAATGACGTTACTGTATCCAACCGGAAGTGCCGCCATTTTATGTTCTTGTCATGGAAAAAATTCGTAGCATCATCGTCGCGGCACGACTTTACGTCGATTTGCCAAGGACCTACTGTGCAGATTACAAAAAAATTGGAGAGCAGCTTTATAAGTCGTTAGCATTGTTGTTGTAGCGCTAGTCTTGAGGAATCCTTCGTAACACCGAGGCCCGCCACCGCCTTGGCATCATCCCACAAACACTCATTCCAAATTTCAAAGGCCCAAAGATTGTTATCCGAGTCCACTTCTTGTCCGTCGCGATGATATTCTGCCATGAGTTGCAAGGGTTGTCCATACAAAAGATCTTTCACTTTGACATGGAACGAGTTGCCCAATTCAATCGAAAAGTTGTGATAGTCAAACAAATGCTGCAAAAATTCAAAAGTGTAAATCTTGTCCGTCTGTGCCCGTGGCATTTCACTCTTGGCCATGAACCACTGATCGAGCTGTCGTTTGCGAGCACGTGCTCGTTCCAATGCATTTTCGACAGGATTGCGACGGCCCGTGAGGGAGAGTGCGGCATCGGTAGGTTCACAATGTTCTTTGGAGACGCTGCAGGTATTGTCAGGATCTACCGTCTCATCCTCGACCATGATGGTTCTCGGGGCACTTCCAAGAGGACTCAACACGTACGGCTCATCCACCTTTTCCAATTTTGTCTGTAGCTGGGGTGCAAAGAAATGGACTACTTTCATAGCGGTCCACATGACCCACTTTGGGGGGAGTTTCCCACAAGGACGTGCCAATCGAGTACCTGTTTGCAAGTTTGAAAACGCCAGGGGTGTTTTGAAGCGTCCCCGAACAACAGCTTGATAGCGGATAACTTTGTCAGCAAAGTAACCCTTCTTCTCGTCATGCGGTTCTTTGGTTGTCCCTTCAGCTCCTTTAATGCGAAACAATAGCGTACCCTGGAACAGGGGCGTTTCAAAGTCTACAACCAAGGACTCTTTCTCGTCTTCGCACCCATTATTAATAGGAAGAACCATACAGAATTCGCAGTATTCGGGGGAGGATCTCTCATGGGCGGCGCTGGTCTCGCTGCCATTTGGTACTTGCTTCTGCTGTTTCCACTCCTCCTGAAGAACTTCCCACCAAGGAACAGTTTGCCCAGCTTTCCAAAGGTAATCCCTAGATCCTTCTTTTCGCACTCCCAACACTCGTGTGCTGCCATTTGGTTTGGGTCTCAAAAGCATTGGTGCTTGGGGCCATTTAGATGGATGCAAATGAGGCAGTAAATGTCGATTGGAACTGCATCGACAAAAGTTGGGCGACCCATCCCCCCGAAGTGAAGTAGTTGTTTCCACCATGGGAATGGCATCCTGCTGCCATTCCACGTCATCTTCTTGATAAATACACTCAAAGGATTCCAGCACAGGACTTGTTCGTTTCTTGGCCCATCCCTGAGAGGGCTGTTGTTGTTGCTGCTGCTTTGGGGAATTTCTTTTTCTTGATATGGAAAACGTTTCCTCATCAGGCTCTGCCACTTTTAAGTAATCTGGTTCGCAGCATGCCAGGCCGAAGCTTGATGGTAGCATGCATCCACCTTTGGGGGTTTCTGGTCGGTGATGTTCTGGCTCGTCTGCCGCAATACTGGCATCCTGATCGGCATCGGCGTCGTTGTTGTTAATGCTGGTGGAATCCTCCTCCTCGTCCAGTTCACAAGGAACGCAATAATGAACGTGAATCCTTTCCATCACACTGTTGGAGGTATCACTGTCGCAATTCATTGTCCTTGATTCATCGTCGGTGGCGGGATCATTATTAAGGATTGGTTCCGGTAGTACTAGTTTCGTTTCCGCTTTGGAGGCAGGCTTGGCAGAAAGTCGGGGGAAACACCTCCAAATCTTGCCCATCTTCTTTAAACTGATAGGATTAGATAGTATAGGAAGGCAGTAATCGCAGCGCAAAGAGCTACAGTGTGTGTTTTGTCTCCTCTTTGCTTTGTCTTGCCCCAAGCATCCCGTCGTCGTCCACTATCCTACAAGGATGCTTCAATTCAAAAGGGAAGGCCCGATGATGAAAACCTGCCAATACTCATAGAGAAGGGTATACGTTGTTTACTTCCGCCTTTCCAACGTTGAAGCCAACGAGTTGGGCTTACGGCAGGGGAGTGCGATATTTTTTGTAATACTATCATTATTCTGCTTAAGTAATCGGTTTTAATGTATCTTCATGTATGATGACTGGATATTCCATAGTTTCGGCATAGCATGGCATGGCAACGTTCCATTGCGATAGTTTCCTTATCGACCGGTTCGCCCGTCGAGCTCTTCCGCCGGCGACAACTCATACTGACGTCCTTGAAATGCCCATGCCGCTGGTATCTATCATAGATTTTGGGAAATTCTAGTATGACTGCCATAGACGTCGAAGCCCCCCCCTCCGCGCTGTGGATTGACTCGAAGATGCAACTTCACAGTAGTACAGTGTTATCAAGCTGCAACCTTTTGCTAATTATGTTATGATGCAATACCATGGCTCAATCGCTTTCTTGCAGCCTACATGCTGGTTGCACCAGAAGAAGTAATAGCAATATCTTACTATTTGAACAGCGGCGGCACCGGCAACATCATAGAGCACTACCGGTAGCTAGAAGCTCTCGTATGAGTGTATTATTACTTTGGTATCTGAATAACACGCCACAGACCTAAAGATCATCCTGTTGAGTAATCATCACCATTACTAGCGGCAAATGCGGGCCTTCAAGTCAGTCACATGAATTGTCGAGTCAACCACATGAATCGGAATCCATTTGAGATGACATCGGATGTCAGCTAACGCCATAGTGGTTCTTTGGCATCTCGTGACACCGACAAAACCAGTGATACTTGACGAATACACGATCACCTCTCGGCATTCGATGGATCCTGCGAGAAATTTCCCACCGAAAATGTGAGACTTGGCCAACTCGTCGAAGATGTGCAAACTCGATGCTTCATCAAGATTGTGAGTCGTGTCATTCGCCTAAGTAACACTGCATTTTTATGTCGCACCACGTGCAAAAAACGATGTATCGTGTTGCGGGAGGAGACGTCTGTCCTTCGCTGCAATATACAGTATACCGTTTCACGTGCAAAAACCACAAAGTGCGGGTCATGACGCGACAATGGCCAGACGTTTTGTACTCACGTCACACGTGCCAAAATTTCAAGTTGGATGCAGAATGTGGAAGGTGAGCCGACCTGGCCATCTTTGTCCTTTTGTCACTCCGATCTCCCGCCAAGCCAATCATTGTCGTTTGCCTCCAAGCTGGCTTTGGCTTCTTCTTCGTATCGCCGGATCGCAACATGCGTTTTATTTTACATGTGTTGTGCGGATGAGCCTACAATCCGGGTCAATGCCTTGTGAAGAAACGGGAACGACGCCATCATCATCCGTTGCGAGAGTGCTACTATTACTTTAGGTTGTTTTGGGAACTCTGCCAAGTTAATCTTGGCATTCCGTAATATCCGTATCCTCGAGTCCGTGGCATTGGATCTGTTAGTTTCGCAGATAGTCTACACTCATTTCGATCAAGTTCGCCGTGTTCTGTTGACTTGAGCGCATATTACAAGTGTCCTAAGGGCTTCTGATAGGCATTTATCAGAGAATCTGGTTCCAATCCAATCGATATAACATCATTGCAATGAAGTCGCAACTCCGCCCCACGTACTCGTTAGCGTCGTCGGGTGGATCGACCCAGAGCGGTAAAGAAGACCAACTCTACGGCAGGAAGAATAATCATCGACGACGAAATTCAGATGATTTTGACCCCAGCGATAACGCGAGCTTGACGTATTCAGCAGCCTCCTCTGTGGCTTCGGGCGGATCCGCAGCTGGGGAATCTACGGATTCCAGCTTTGCGGATATCATGCGAGTGTTGGACATGCAGGATTCGCAAGAATTGAGAGACTTTATCAAAAAGGAGGGCGTCACCTCCATTAGTGAATTGAAAAGTCGTCGACTAGCATCTGGCGAGCAATCCGTGGCTAGCTCACTGGCGTACTCGATGGATGGAGAGTCGACATTGGCAGGATCCAAGTTATTGCAAACAATCACTGGGTAAGTTTGCTGCTGCAGCATGAGTCCTCGTTGTTTCCATGTTATGGTTATTGCGCAGGTTGTACTCATCGATGTTTCCGGCTCTGTACTATTCACTAGGCAACCTAGCGATGGGTTTGGTTACGATGGGGCAAGTGTTGGGAAGACAGCAGATGAAGAACTTGAGGGTGAATTAGCATTACTCTTTGCTCCTGCCGAACATGGAAGGATTCGAAAGAAAAAGAAGAACAAGAATCAAACAACACCCGATGCTGGAGAGCCGAGTGGTAATAATGATACGGCGAGTAGTACCCCTCCATCGAAGAAGGTATCGTCATCCCAGTCGCTTCGGGATGCTTCCCCATCGCCGTCGGTGGACACCCCCACCAAATCTCCACCGGCAGACCGGGCCACACCGCCGCCCCATCCCAAGCGACGATTTCACATTGAAGATGCCCAAGCAGATGATGAAATCTGGTATGCCAAGTGGTGGATGTTTTGCTTTCCAGATGCCGCCAGGAATCTGATGCCCAAGCGTTAGGGCGATTCTTTGGCAATATTATTGAGCGTCTTGCTGTATTATCTTTAGCCTGGCGCGGCCGATGATATATATCATCCTTGTCTATGGGCTGTTGCCAGTTATATACCATTTGTGTACGAACTGTTTCATTGCGTTATCAAGCACATCATTGTTGCTGCTCCTAACTGCCATGCTTAGATTCACTAAATCTATCATTACTAGGACCAGGATGATTTATTTACTTCTTGCTTCGTTGGTGTCTGAAAAGACCACGCTACCCGCTTTTTCATTGTAAAAGGGTTTCCCGTCGCAGACGAAAAGAGTATGGACTATAGTTCCAATTTACCTATCCATAGCCGCATCTCGTTCCAATACTTCCGGCGAGAACTTGACCAAAAAGACAGCCTTTTCTCTTCGCGGCGGCATATTTGCATTGTTGTTGATGCTGTTGCTGTTATTGGGCGGATTCTCGCCTTCTTCCAGTTTCACCGAGTGAGCCGTCACGCGAGCGGAAAAGCCCGCCCCACTCAAAACCCCGGCCACAATCCCCGACATGTAGGCATCCACCGACAATTGTCCAAAATCACTGGGTACACTGACAAACGTACTCGTCAAAGGTTCATAATCTACAATCATGTATTCATCAGCATGGTCGATACTTCGCTCCAATGAGTCAGCAGGCTTTCCAAAGAGCGATTTCCATACTTGCGTCGAAACAAATTGAAGGATGTTCATGACCCTTATCTCTCTCTTGTACTACACATGGGACGTGGGGTAAAGCAAGCAAGCAAGCAATCGTAAGATTCTGAGCGAACACCAAAATGCTAGCCCAAAAAGTTGAGGCATAAAAGTCCTTACATCTCGTGATCGATACGCCTGCAGTTCCAGTATTTTGAGGCCAATGCCGTATCCTGAAGATTCGAGTCTCCGTTCGAGTTCCGAAATGCTGTCGACTCTATTTTGATGATACTGAACTAATTCTGAATACAAGTACGCAAAAGCCGACAGGGAAACGTTGCTATCCGTATTGGATCTGAAATCATGGGCACACAAGTTAGTTTGGTCGGAAGAACGAACTGAGGCTGCAATGGCGAGAGAAGCACGGGCGTACCTTGATCCTCTCCCTCCAAGGGGTCTGTCCAAAATGTTCACCGGTGGTCTGTTCATGATATCCACTCTTGATTAGAATGATGTTGTAGACGTGCTTTGTGTTCACAATCACTTCGGCCGATTGCCTGAATGGGTCAGCTGCCGTTGTTGTTGTCGTCTTTCGCCGCATCATGGTCTCATCATCCTGCCCCCACCACACTCACACACCGCGGGCTCTCTCATATTCGCAAATCCGATCGGTTGAGTCGAAGATGCATGGTGGACGGCAAGACCGCGTTGCGTCATCATTTGGCGACTCATTCGAATAATTGAAGTATCCAAAAATCCAAACTCGCGTCACGAGAGATCTTTGCATCCATATATTAATAGCATCCGGCCTCCTCGCGGTCGAAAGTTCTGTTCGAAGCGATCGCCATCATCGTGACACTTTCTTCGACGCCCAACAACCCATCGTGCTATCTGTCCTTCCCTTTGGCACTACCATGTCTCGATCCAGTCATGGTGGGGGTATGATGCGACCGCTATGCATCGGAATGGTCGGCGCTGGTACCGTGGGTGGCGGCGTTTACGAGATTGTCATGGGACGTCTACTGGAACGGGCTTCCCAAGGAAAACGTCCTTTGTGGATCACAAAGATTTGTGTCAAGGATCTTTCCAAGCCACGGACCTTTCATTTGGATGATTCGATCACGACGCTAACAACCCACATTGAGAATATCGTGAACGATCCCGAAATCGATCTCGTCATCGAGGTGATGGGTGGTACCGACGTTGCCAAAGCGGCAGTCGAAGGAGCCTTGAGAAATCACAAAATGGTGGTAACTGCCAATAAAGAATTGATCTCCGAGCATTTAGACGAGCTGGAAGCGTTGATTCATCAATGTGCCTCTCAAAAGCAAAAGAAACTTCGAGGTGGATTCGGCTACGAAGCGGCAGTGTGCGGAGGAATTCCCATTATTCAAACGCTCCAGAGTTGTTATACTGGAGATGTGATTCACAAGATACAAGGAATCGTCAACGGCACGACCAACTATGTCCTGAGCAAAATGGAAAAAGGGGCCGAACTAGATTCGGTTTTGCAAGAAGCCCAGGAGTTGGGATATGCAGAGGCAGACCCAACCGCAGACATTGAAGGATACGATACCCGAGCCAAGATTTGTCTCTTGGCCAAATTGGCATTTGGAGTGACTGTACCACCCTCGGAAGTTCCTTGCAAGGGCATTTCAGAATTGAGTAGCGTCGACTTTGAATACGCAAAGCTGCTCGGATGCACTATCAAACTACTAGGGACAGCTCAACGTCTCCACGAAGCTAGAGAATGGGACGGTCCTCTGTGCGTCTTTGTCAGTCCCGTCATGATTCCGTCGAACAAAACGTTAGCAGGAATATCTCGAATTACAAATGCCGTGGCAGTCACTTCTGCCAATATGGGCACATGCTGCTACACAGGTCCAGGTACCGGTCGTTTTCCAACGGCCAACTCCATCGTCGCCGACCTGGTACGTATGGCAGATGGACAGGCCAGCACGGCCCCCTTTCCCTTTCAAGCCGAACTGGAGCTTGACTTTGACTATGAAGGCTCCTTTTACATTCGTATCCCTTATGCCGATGGATTAGGTATCATTAAGCGGGTAGGCGAGTTGGCAGAGGAAGCTGGTGTCTCGATCCATAGTATCCTTCAAAATCCGATACGAGATCGAATGAGTGCCGATTTTGTCGTAACGACAGAAGAAGCCAAAGTATCACAAATACAAAGCCTCTGCGAATCCATCAACGCACAGCAGGATTTTTGTCGAGCGCCCTGCATCTACATGCCCATGTTAGTCGATGAGCACGACGAAGAATTATAAGGCCTACTAGCTAGAGGAAAGTAATTCCTTGTCGTTATTGGATTTTATCTTCTAGTATGCTATTCGACTTGGTACCGGTAGGAGGGAGCAGAGCCCAAGCTGATTATGGTAGCTCTACTACTAGCTAGTTGCATGACAATATGACACGTGGAGAGACACAAGGGTAAATAATCGGAAGGGTCGATATTGGCCGAGACGGCCGTGCGCGCTGGACCTGCTTGCGCTCTCTCTCCATCCGACGCAAGCGCGCCCGACGTCATTGTTGCATCGTGATGTCGCACTTCAACGCACATCAAAAATAAGATGACGGCGACTCCTCACTTCAACTCTGTGTTTGTGTGGTGATGGGGCATCTCATCCTACATGATGTGTGTGTAGAGAGACGTCATAATTTCATCTTGTGTTGAGTTGGCAACAATTCCTATCGTCTTTTTAGCTTCATGGATCGAGAACGAGAGATGAGGTTTTCTCACCTCATTTTTTGTTTGGATGTTGTTCGATGGAACTCTCGGTTTCCACGCTCACGACTCGACTCGCCATGTGAAAAGTGCGACTAACGAGAACGACTCATTGCCATCATGAGAACACGATTGTCACGAGCAGCAGCAGCATGATATTGCCGTGATTTCAGGTTGTTGCACTCAGTCTCTCTCTGTCTTTGGAAACAACTACGATCTTTATCCAAATGTGCCAATCTTTGAATGCAACGTTTGCGTGGGTGGGGGCGATCCTAGTGAATATAGGATTTGTCGCTCTGATCACATGGGGAGCATCGACGTTGTGGCCTTTGGGATGTGCCCTTTGTGGCATTTATACCTGGTGTCTGTTTGCACTTGCCAAGTGGCTCGACAAGGCCGAGAATGAAAGTGGAAATCTCGTCAATAATAACAACAGCGACAACAATCTTTCAGGGGAGACGCCCTTTGAGAGAGTTCGAGATCATTCTTCGCAGGGCAGTGGCGAGTCGACTAGAAAGGTGTCATTGCCCGTGAATTTGTTGTACGGTCTTGCGGTGGTATCTTATGGTGTTACTTGCTTCCTCCTGCCAATCAATCTGGTCCAAGATTGTTCGTCTAGTAGGAACACGAATCCATATGAACGAGATTACAAGTGGACAACGAACCTTACGGATTTGCCCAGCGAAATCCGATCCTGGGCATCGATTGCCTACCCTGATAATATGTACGGTTATGCTGACTTTGCATATGTGGAAGACACCAAGATTACGCTTTTTCAAGGAAC